>ML811852.1:0-26734 GCA_009831015.1 Picea engelmannii | reverse complement strand
GGGGCTTCATTTCATGCCACACCCCATAGGAAACATTTTCTAGATTATGTTCAAGATGATTTTGGACAGGTTCATTTGGGTGATGATGCACCATGCAAAATTGTTGGAATGGGAAAGGTAAAAATAAAGCAACGCAATGGAAATCAATGGTTGTTGAAAGAGGTAAGACATGTTCCCAATTTAAGGAATGGGGCATAATCGACTAAGAGGTAGAAAGAGTAAGAGAGTAAAATAGAGTAAATTTATTGCAAACCAAATGGTTGTAGCTTAATACTTCTTATAGCAACTTAATTACTTAGAAAATTAAGACGCCCTTAGGGCACAAGATATCTTAAAGAGTGTAAAATTTAATTCCAAACTTGAACAATTCAAACTCCTTGAAATCATGTTTACCAACGCACAATCTTCAATCTCCAATGAAAAATATTAGTGCTTTATCTATTGGGTTATGGAGTCTCTCATTTATGAGCTAGGATTTATTACTCCTCTAAGGGTGTAATTCTTTTTACTCCCTAAAGTAAACAAACCTTAGCAAGGTCTTGCAACAAGGGTGTAAGCCTTTTTACTCCTTGTAGCAATCTTTTAAAACCATTTTCAATAACAATGAAGAGAAATTCCTTAATGGAGGGTGTATGCCTTTATACTCCTCCAAGGGTTTGGCAAATTAACCTTGAAATCAAGAAGAAACATACCAAAATTGCAGAAATTCCTTACCTAATCCAAGAGATAGCATGAAAAACCATTACTTATCAAGATATTCCACTACAATTTCCAAGAACAAGCATGTAAGAGAAATTGCTATCCTTCCTTCAACCAATAGACAAGAAGAGAATCCAATTGCACAAGAGACAAGAGAGAGAGAATTTCCCAAATAGGGAGAAAAATTCAGCCAATAGTTATGTAATTCTCAAGTGAGTTATTTCTAAAATGAAAATGAGATGGACCATATTTATATGAGGCCATCTAAACCAATTTTCTACATTTAATTGTCAACAACAAATTAAAATAGGGTTAACCCCCTTTATTTTCCTTTACAACTTACAAAAATAAAATTTATATAAAGTAAAACCCTCAAAATTATGACGTCATGCCCTAAAAGGATGACGTTGAGCCTCCAAGTGAGACATTGAGCCTCAAGATGAAAATCGTTGGGCCTCCAAAGGCCATGTATCAATCTCTCATGAGCTAGAGTGTCATCAACATGGATATTATTCCTTCAAACAACATCACATCACTATCGGAACCATCAATCCCACCAAAACCCTAGCCTCTTTATGACATCAAGGGCTTAGGAGGTGATGTCATAGGCCTCCAAAGGCCAATGTCCAAGTGCAAAGGGATATGATGTCATATTCTAGAGCTATCAAAGTGCCTCCAAAGGAAATGGCATCCATCCTTTGCACGCCAAGGCGTTGGGGTCATTTTCCCATCCTATGTGTATGGCATCCATCCTTGGGGTTTTCAACCCCCAATGAAGGTCAAAATGGCACAATTCCTCCATGGAATAAATTTCACTTGTAAAGGTCCTACAAATACAAAAAAGTACTCCCTCCAAGGGTCCATGAGTCACATGTATCATGCCAAGTAATCCATATTTAATAAAGGAACCACCCAAACATGTGCATCAAACCTCCCTTTTCAAACTAAACAAATGCTCACATACCTTATAAAATTTGTCAAATTTAAGTATGGGAGGGTTGTCATGGTGCCCTATTGGGTAGACCAATCCCCAATTCAAGGAGTGTTTCCCCAAAAGACCCTCTCTAAGTCATGTAATTAGTATGAGGTGAATGGGGGTATGACTTTTGGGCATGGGGTTCTTGACATATCAAGGGATCATACTGACTCATTTATGGGTGCCTTTATGGAGGGTGTGTTGCATCCCTCATTTGCAATACAATATTTTTCCAAGCCCTTTACTTGTCATTAATTTATTATGGTCTAAAACATTGAGTGCTATGTGTAATGGAAAATAAGGAGCACCACAATGCCACTTGGAGATAGGAACACATTGAGTTACATGTGCAAGGAAAGTAAAAGACACCACAAATGCATTCCCTCAACAAGTGAGACATTTATTAATTATGTGTTTAAGGTCCTTCAATTTTTAATGGAGAAGCGTTTCATTGCTCTCAGGACCTTAGGGTGAGCATCTAGATAATTCATGGCTTTTAACTTTTTCCAACTACAACACCTCTGGGACTTTATCCCCCTCTTCCCATTAAATGAGGTACAAGCCCTTCTTGGGGTCAATAAGCCCCCCCCCAAAAAAAAAGATTAGGAAACAAAAGGGAAGAAGTGTGGAAAGTGGTAAGTATTTGTGGGAATGGTATAATGACCCTTCAAGGAGACCCCCTAGTAGCAACCCATTTCCTGAGGGTGACCCACTTACTAGGAAACCATGTCAACCATCAAGGTGAAATGAGGAAAAAGGTATAATTTCCAAGAAAATGTTTTCAATAATAAAGAAAGGAATCTTTGCAACATGTTCAAATGCTTCAATTATTAAAATGAAACTTACCATGAGATCGGACTTGTTACCCCATGAAGCAAGACTTGTTGTCCTCTGTGGGCCAAGCTGGTATGGTGGACGATGTCATTGTCGATCAATGGTGATGTGAGAGGAGGGGCTATACTTTCTCATTTAGTTCTCTTCACTCCATGTATTCAACCTATGGGCCTCGAGACATTATCTCCTTAGTTACCCCTAGCCTGGGGGGTAACATCTGGCTCCTACATGGGGACATGTGCTCATCGTAAGTACATGAGAACATCAACATCTCCTAGTAATACTTTTGCCTACACATACTCAATAAAATATATTAGAGCATCGATGGGTGGCCTTCTCACTCTTTGTTCATATAATCAAAACTTCAAAAATTCAACTACTCTTTAAAAAGAAATTTTTGCATTTTTTCAAAACTTTTAACTAACATGTAATATGGTTCAAGCAAATGCATCATAGCAAATATGAAAAACTAAAATAAATCAATATGTAAAGAAAATCATGAAATAAAATGAAACTACACTACGATGAACACACAAATGCAATGCAAGAAAGCAAATGAACTATCTACTTACATGGGGTCTGAGGCCCGTAGAAATCAAGCCCTAAAGATGTCAGGTGAAATCATACAACCAATGCAACCAACTGATAATCTCATTGAGGTATCTCCTCTTGTGATCAATTATGTAATACAACAAAGATAAGTCAAGCATATAATAATCATGAGCATACATAAGCATGTGATCAATCATAGGAAGCAACTCATGGAGGTGGGTGGGAGGGAGAAAATCATGCTAGAAAGAATAGGCACAATCTTGTTCCACCCATCTCTGAATAGGACTATCGTATATGGATTATGGATCATCTTCATCCTGGATTAGAATAAAACTGGTCCCTAAAGGTTGAGATGAGATGAGAAATCCAAAGAAGAAACCATGATTTCCCAATGTAGGTAGAATATATGAGATAAGGGACAAGCCCAAGTCTAAAGAAATAATATTTCTCCACAATCAAAGCATATTTCTTACTTATCTGTGAATCCCTACAACAACCCCAAATATTAAAAAAAAAAAACATTGTTTCTTTATTGTGTGAATATGTGATTGTTCTGGGATGAACATGGTATTATCTCCATCAAAATATGAGCACAAAGGTGGTTGAAAATCATATAAAAAATCTGAGTGCTCAAAAGGGTATGCATCAGAACTCCCAAGGTATGACTGAAAATCATGAGTATACTCCGAAAATTCATCCCAGGATGGATGAGAAATGTATGCGATCATATTATCACTAGGCTTCCAATTATCTTGATTGTCCACATATGAAAAGCAACCTTCCAAAGGAAAGACTTTTTCATTCCTTATCTAGAAGTTTCCCTCGATGTCATAAATGGGATATCTATCAAAATTGAAACAACCAACATCCCATCCACACCACCCAATATGTATTAAATCACCAATGTTCTCAATCACATTATTAAATGAAGGGTCTATTACATCTATTAGTGTCCTATAATTTGCTCAAGGGTCAAAGTTTGGATCGAGTATTTGACATATATTAAGATGTTGAAGAAAATGGTGTTTGAAAGGGTAGTGAAGTGGTCCTAGGGATTCTTATCATCATATCAAGTTTCAAACTATCAATCAATGACCTTCATCCATCAATCAAAGCCAAACAATAGAAGAAAATGCCAAAAGGAAACTCGCTCCGCAGTTCGTTGTGCAAGTTCTGGAAATGACTGTTTTTGCAGTGAAATTCAAACTCTGTTTCTGACCACATGGAAATGAATATTTGAAAACTGAAAGAAAATTTTGTCAAGAGCGAACCCATTCACAAAAACCTCTCTTATTTTCTTCACAAGTGTCATGGTTTGGAAGATTCAAATAGATATTTACAACGTATTTTTCAGATTTAAACATTTAATGATTTCATGTTTTAGTCATTGTCTTTGGGCATGGATCTTGAGACTCTGGAGACGAATTTAAAAAACTGAAAGAGGCTTTTGTCAAGAACAATCCCATTCACGAAAACCTCTCTCATTTTATTCACAGGTTGCATGGTTTGGAATGTTCTAGTGGATCTTTACAACCTATTTTTCATATTTAAACATTTAATGATTTCCTATTTTAGTCATTATCTTTGGGCGTGGATCCCGAGACTTTGGAGAGGAATTTTCAAAAACTGAAATATGTTTTTCTCAAGAACGGGTTCATATAAAAAAAACTCTCTCAATTTTTTAATAGCTATCATGATTCAATAGATATGATGTTATTTCTCACCATTATTTTCCAGAAAATTGATTCTTATTTCCTAGTAGGCAATTCTAAATGTGCTACTATAATTTTGTAACCAGTTCCAACTTTGGGAAGGAGTTGATATTGACCTCTCATCTTGGGGAAGAGTATTTTATATATATATTTGTAATTTTCATTGACTAAGGGGGTTGGCAGAAGCATGGAGGACATTTTGTCTTGAATACTTTGTAAAAAAAAATTAAGTATAATGAAATATTAGTGTAGAAGTACAATGTTATTCATACCAGAGATTCTTGTGGTGGTGATTTGAAGTATGTTTTTCCCTCTCATGTATGTATTTCGTGTTCATTTCTCATTTCATATGCAATCTTTATATGCTTAAATTGGAAAGATAATGGTTTGGAATTCATCCGATATTGATGCTTTAGATCCAAGCAATTTAAGTAATGTTATCTCTTCTTAACTCAATCAGAATTCATCCCAGTTGGTGCTCTGAATGTGGTTACTTGTTTTCTCTTTATTACATCATACAACAACAATATTTAAACTGAAATATTATCGCATATATAGCCTCTTCTTCCTTGGTAGTTCTACCACCAATCACTGATAGTTCCATTTGCTTCAAAGTTGACTCCATGTCCAATGGATTATTTTTCACCTCTGCCATCCACCACATATTAAAACCTTATTTCTATTTTATATCTAGACATTGAGCCTAATTTACATTGAGAGATCCCTCTCTAGTTTGGAAAGGCTAGATTCCAATCCTAAAGTGGTATGTGGTTACCTCTGTGGTTTCCCTCCTGCAGCCAAGGGAGATTATAGAGTGATAACAGTGTCCAGGGTTCCACTGGCACTTCTTCACTTCTGAAACCATAGAATAAATTACCATCAAAGTTTTCAAAAGGATTATAACTTACCTTGTTCTCTTCTTGATGTGCAGGAGGAACGGAGGTCTGGATGTCTTCATCAAATGTAAGAGAAGACATCAACACTTCATATTCATACGGAGCATATTCATGGAGTAAGTCTTGAACAAAAGGTGTTTCATCAAAGAGTTTGGTTTAATCACAAGGTAACTCATGTTCTTATTCATCATGACTCACCTCTTCAGGCTCCCATTCTTCAATAAAAACTTTGTTGTCTTCAATAAGATCATGAGGTAATTCTTGCTCCTCTTCAAGGGGTTTGTAACATCTAGTTCCACTAATCACAAACATACATTGACTTATTCTTAGCGGACATTTGTGTGCAAGTGATTTGGTTAAACACGGTACATTATGATTATCAATTTGATTTATATGTTTAGATTATGATTGAGTGTTTAAATTGATATGTTAATTATTTTATGTATAGTATTGGCAGGTATTGTGATGAGGTTTCTTGAGTGTGAAAGAAACGTGGCATGATGAGGATGTCAAGGTCATCGAAAAACTTCCTTGGACTCTAGATTGAGTCAGGGAGTGGTCTTTTATTTTGGTTTGAGTACTTGATTTATACACATATATAATTGATGATGATTTAGTATGCATTTCATGTATATGGATTATTCACATTATCTTTGTTAGTGTAAGGAGGCATGGTGACACTTTCTAATCTGAAGCACATATGAAGTAAAGGGGTCATACACAGATACCATACAAATGAGGGAGAGGTGTGGCAGCATCCTTGTCACAACCTACTAACACTCTCATTGTGACCTAAATTGAAGGTTAACGATTACCTTGTTCCGAGAGGTCCATGATGTCATGAGGGAAGACTGAGATAGTCGCTCATGAGGAATTCTGAGGGGTGTGAAATAAGGGGGATTTCTTATTCCTTAGAAAAGCACTTAGTCTCACACAAGGTCGGCCAGTGGAGTGTTGAGTCCAAGAGTCTGAAAAATCTTGCAAACTAGTCAATGGTGAGTGGCACACTTGGAGAAAGGAAGTGCATCTTGAAGGGAATGTCACATAGTAAAAACAAATTGAGTCAACAAAAATATAGAAGGCCTAGAAAATTAAATGAATGCTTAGACTTTGTTAGAAAAGAGATTACCTTTTATTATTAAATTATAACTAGAAAACCTAACAGAAAGTCTAAGTCTAGATGTTTTGATTAAATAAAACTTATAATTTGGGTTAAGGGAAGTTAGACATAATAAACTCTAGTAAAGGGAGAATAAGAATCAAAATTTTGGCATGTGCACAATGTGTGCATGAAAATAATAAAAAGCATTTTTAAATAAAAGAAAATAAATTCACGAGAGAATAGGTTGTCAATCTTGAGTTAGTGTCCTAAGTCAATAAACCTCTATATATTAACTAAGAGAAGAGTCTTAATCAAACTCAAACTGGAATTTAGTTAGGGGACACAATAAAAGAGGGATTGGGGAACTAAGAGACAACTAAGAGGAAAAATAGAACTAATTGTGGGTGTGAGGGAAAATGATTATTTAATTAAATTAAAAAGGGATTTAACATGTGCAAATTGGGAAGAGTGTGACATGTGTTGTGGGTGAATAATCATTAATTTAATTATTTAAAATTGTTTAATTGTGCATGAGAGGAGATGTGTCAATGCAATTTTTCCTATAAAATAATTGGTGAGGAAGAGAAAACTTACCCTAATGTTGGATGAATGAAATGTTGGTGAAATTTATATTGACTAATTTTTACTTGTGTGAGTTGTGTTCAAGCTTGTGCAAGAGGTGGAAGCCCCTCCTTGTGCAGGAAATCTTGTGCTATTGAGATCAGGTTTTATGTGTGTGGTCCCTTTGTGGCTAGGAGAGCTAAGGGGGAAGAAGAGTACTCCTAGCATTAACTGGGAGGTACCGATGAAGTCATTGGGTTGGCAAGTGAAGGAATGGAATGCAATGCAAGATTCTGGTTGAAGATCATCCACAAGCGTCATCAAATCCTTGATTACGATATTTTTTGTTTTAGAAATTCTATTGTACATTAAAATTTTATCGTATGGTTGATAAATCTTGAAGCAAATTGAGATTTGTTATGTAATCACTAATGTATGTGGAGCTTGCTAGAAATGGTATTCTACATTTAATATTGAATTGTTATAAGAAACTTCTCTCACGCAATATGTAGTAAGAATATCACCCATAACATTTTATATTATGTGGAAAGTGCGATGGTGTTTTGTTAGTAATGTTATATTTACTTATGTAAATTAAATTGGTAGTTATGGATTGTCGCTCATACAATTATTTGCATACTAAGGTGAATGGTTCGATGGTATAGTTAGTTACATTATAATTATCTATGTATATTAAAATAGTTTACCAGGTTGATTTGGGTTTATAACTAGTCTAGTTCATGATATTTATATTAAAAAAAAATTGCAAGATAGACAACAACATATCTCATTAGTGATGATAACCGATGTTGTTTCAATTGTGTGAAATTCAATTCATATTGATTCCTATGTCCCTCATTAAATCAAATTTTCCTTGATACGCTGAGAAGATATTATGGTTAAAATGATAATAAACAGGTGTTAGGTGTTCATGTATAAGGTTGTTAAGTAGATTTGCTATTATTGTGTTGTTTTCTTATTTCTGAGCTTATATCCGTTAAAAGTTTTGTAATTGAATCCCTCACTTCCATGTTTATTGTTCAATGGTCATTCTTGATCTTGATATTGATCATTGATTTATAAATTAAGATGAAAGTGGAACAAAGGTACGAATTGTGATACAAGTCAAGTACCCAATGTAGGGTGCAAAAATTGGGGTCGTAGATACTTTGAGATGGAGTAGATTGTGAGTAGACAGTGTTCACATCAACACAAAAGACCCTCAGGATGATCGAATTTGGCACCCACTTTTGTTAAACTACCTCCAGAGTATGGTGGAATTTCTATGACTGGGATTTGGTAATTTCAACAAGTTCTAGTAATAATTCTAATCTGAAGTTTTTAATCACTGATACAAAATTTCCACCTTTCGAATAATGATCAAGCTACAACTTTTATACAAACAATTACTATTTAAAGATTGAACCAGATCATCCTTTTGTGACAAGACTCCAAAGTCTTGAGCGTTCAGTTATGTTAATAATGTACTTCCCTCTTGTAGTTTGGTTGATCATCTGATTTCTTTGCTCTGTCTTCACTCATATTTTAGGTCTGAAGCCATCCTAAGATCTTATCTTCTTGGGTTAGTGCCTTCCACTGGATGTTTATACTCAATTTAAAATTATCATCTTCGCCTAATTAGAAATTTGCAAATTAGTTGGGTGCTCCCATCACTTTGAACCTTCTATTTACCTTAACGCTCACTATGAAGAGGAATAATTTACATTCAGGTAAATATAACTCGAATTAATTGGGAACGACGCTAAATTTTCTTGGAGCACTATCACCTTTCTGGATCACGATTCTACTACCTAAATCCTTCATTTAATTAAGTGGGAAAATGATTATTTTAACTCAACTTTTGTAACTGTCCAAACGAGTAAATTAATAAGGAATCGTAAGATAGTTGTACCCTTGCCACTGAAACGTGTTCTATTATAGCTGTGAGATCAATTGATGATTGTATTCTTTATTGAGATATATATTAGATTGATGTATTGTGGTCAGTTTCCTCCAGAATAACGAGTTCGAGTAATATCCTTCGTTGATATGTCTGAAATAGGATCAATAAGAAAATTGGGTTGGTTAAATCTTGGAGGGAGGTTAAATACAGAGGCATAGTTAGGCCTTATATAGATCCATCATATTTACATGCTAACTTGCACTTTTTCTGAAAATGTGAGTATGCAAACTTATCGTCCTTGCTCTTATGTTAGACCAAATTCTCTTACCTGTCTTTTCCCCTGTATTATTGTTTATCGTAAATAGGGGAGATTTTCCTATTGTAATCTGTGATTGTTACCAAGATAACAGTGAATTATATTAATACATATGTAACCATGAATTGTTAATTACCATAAGATATGGGGATAACCTAGTAGGGGTTGTTGAACATTGTGATCTAGATCAACAAACATAAATTGATTAATTCTCGATTAGACCCTTTTGAATTGCAAAATCTGTAGACTTGGAAATTATATAAATTTCACATATAAAAATATTGAATTAACTATAAGATATCATATCACAAATATTTCCTTATAGATTAAGAAAATAAATTAATGGTAGTTATATTGAATTATTCACTTTGAAATTATGTTTAATAATTAAATAAAAGAAGGAAAATATATTCCTATTAATAAATATGAGTTTGAATTTGGAATAGCATCGATAATTTCATTATATATATGTACGTATATACAGAGAGAGATTTATAATTTCTATATATTTTATTATATAATTATTCTTCTATATAATTATATTAGTTTGAACCTTATATCGTGTTAAAAGAATTGGAAGCTTGCTTTCCTCAATTGATATTTAAACTTATGGAAGAAGTTATGATTATTTAATTTGGAATAACATCTTACTTATATAATCTAATAACGGTATATAATTTCTGCGCAATTTGTGCAATTTTTTAATTAATATTGGAATTAATAGTATACTTACTTCTTGAGGTGCCTCCAATATACCGATAGTGGCAATCCTTAAGTGATTCTCATAGCGATGAATGAACTTTTTGCAAAAATCCAAGTCTTTCGACAACAAGGTTACCTTTATGTAATCAGATTAAAAGTTTGAATTTCAACACTAGATCCGTATGATGATACTATTGACTAAATTGTATTTAGCAGTTAACATGTACTACTTGATTGTGTGTTACAAAAAAAAAAAAAAAAATAGTTGCAGTATGCTTTGTTAAGATTCGTCATCTTTGGATGTTCTGATGTCAATGAATCTTATGTGATATGTCAATTAACTATTATATGTTATTTATATCCTTGACACTGGTTGTAATATCACATAGGTGGATAAATATGATTCATGGAATTTATAGTGATGTTGAAAATAATTAGAATGATTACTTATTGTTGTCATGGTGGATTATTTTTCTTACATATATCATTGTCATAATGGATAAATTCATGACATTTTTATCTAAAACAAAAAACAAAAAAAATTATTACATCGTTGTATACGCTTACCTTGGTGTGGTTAAATGAGGGTCGTTTCATATGGTATCAGAGCAGGGTTCAACTCTGCGACACTGGACTCGTTATGCCTTCCATTGTTTTATATTCATAGTTAAAGATGTATCGCTAATATAATTTGAATTTGTTTCATGGAAGGTATCATGGTTAGAGGAAGAAGAATGAGTAGACGTCGGGTTGCGGGAGGAAGAGGAATGCCTCCTCCAAGTATGTCAACACCTGAGGGATCTACTCCACTAGGAGAAGGATAGGCTAATCAGCAAGAGAAAGTTGCATTGGGCGACATTGTGGGAATGATGAGGTCTCTTCAAATGATGAGGTATTTTCAAAGGATGTCTAAGGTGTTGATAAATCTCCTTAACCGTGATGAAGACAGGGAGTTTGTGCCCAATGAGGGTTTTCAACACCCTCATGTGGTGAGTGGTAGTGTTCATAGAGAACTCTAGAAGGTAAAATTTCCCTAGTTCATGGGTTATACGAACGGCTTATCCACCGAAGCTTGGTTGGATAATATGGAAATGTGATTTGCATCGCGCGATTATACCTCCAACATGAAGGTCTGCATGGAAGTCTTTCAACTAAAAGGGAGTGGGCTTATTTGGTGGAAGACACTCTTACCACAATTGAACATGGTCATTGAAGACATGTCATGGGAATTATTTGAGGAATGATTCCAAGAGAGATACCTTTCTGAGGAGTTCATTGAGCATTAGATTAATGAATTCAACACTTTACAACAGGGAAGTCGTATAGTACCGGAGTATGAGGCCAGTTTCATTGAGTTGCTCAGATAGGCTCCACATCTGAACACTGATAAATTAAAGGTTAACAAGTTTGTGTTTGGTCTCAACTTCATCATTCGTACTAAGGTGAGGATCCTTATGCCTCAGAATTTGCACGATGCAGTACAAAAATAATTTATTTCTAAATAAGATTTGAACAATGGGGGTCAAGGTAGGACCTCTTCCAGGAAGACACGATAGAAACCACATCGAGCACCGCAACAACAAACACATGTTAGGAAGACTTCTAGGGGTCGTGATACACCCAGAGGACAAGTTTTTTCTATGTCATGTAGATCGATGACTAGTCAGAGAAACTCATATAAAGCACCACAACAAAAGCAACAACATCGCCCTTGGCATCAACAACAGTCTAGATATTTTCTGTAGAATGGATTGGGGCCTCAGAACCCTAGACCAACAGATTCTTCCTCTGGGACTAGGAGCATCGACCCTAAGAACATATGTTGGACTTGTGAAGAGACACACTACCAGAGATATTTTCATATTGAGAAGGAAAGATTTGTTGGATTAGTAGGACAGACAACAGTGGGAGATTTTAGCAAGGCCCACAAAATTCATGCAGTGGTTAATAACCGCCAAGACGAGCATCAATCTACATTGCTTGAGACTTCATGTATGAAATTTAATCAACAGTTTAGTGTTTTGATAGATCTAGGAGCTACTAAGAGTTTTATATCTATTATTGTGCTTAAAATAATTAATGTGAAGGAAGTTGAACAAGATGAGTTTAGATATGTAGAAATGGCATCCAGTGCCAAGAAAAAGGTTGGAGGAAAAGTTAAGGATTGTAAAATTAACTTGGGTGATTTTGTCACAAGTGTAAGACTGTATGTCACAATATTGGGATCTTACGACACTGTGATTGGAGTGAATTGGTTAGAATCACACAACCCGATACTTAACTATAAGATGAAATGATTAAGTTTGATTGATGATTTGGGATAGAGTAGAGTAATTGTAGGAAGAAACCAAGTGTCATTGAGATTTATTTCTTCCCTACAAATACAGAAAATTATGCGCAATGGATGTAAGTTATATGCCATTTAAGTTCTTAACAAAAACGGGGACATGGAAGGATTACAAAACCTTCATGTAGCGTCTAAGTTTGCAGATGTTTTTCCTGGAGAACTACTAGGTTTATCATTGGAAAGAGAATTGGAATTCACTATAGATCTAAATCCTAGTACAAAACCAATTGCAAGAATGCCATATCGAATGTCGACACAGGAATTGCAAGAGTTAAAGATGCAATTGAAGGAGTTGTTGTATTTTAGACTTATACGTCCAAGCGTATCACCGTGGGGTTGTTGAGACCCAGAAGCGTAATGTAGTACCCCTGCCTACAAATGGGTTGCAATGCCTTATTATTTATATACATATACTAAATAATAGCTAGATAGGTGGGACCCCCTTGTTTGAATCATGGTGAAAAAGAAACGCTTCTCTGAATTGCACTCATGACAACTTTATGAAGCATATTACAGTTAAGAAAACACAAGAATTCCAACAAATTCTCGCATGCAATCAATGATGATAAGGGTTGGTAATTTAAAGGTCAAAGGAAAGTGACAAGCACTGGGTTATAACTGCTATAAACATGCTTTGGCATATGGTTAAAATTTGGATTTCAACTCACACTCACTTTGATTATAACATGTTGCATTCATGGTATATTATATTCATGGTATTGGTTATATTACGTGGACAATAGTTATGGTTTATGCAATTATTCTAGGTCAAATAATCCTTGCAAAGTGGAACTTGTTAGAAATATGGGACATATTATATAATTGATGCTAGTATTAAAACTATGGATAAGAGGGTTTTTGTTTCAATATGACAAATGGAAGTGACATTTTGGATTTGTATGGTTTATTAATGTGCTTAATGGATTTTGAATGTATTCCACCCTAGCTATGGTTGATGGAAATTAATGGAAAGGTGGAGAAGAGAAGTGCATTTACTGCACATCGTTATTACCCCCACCTCGAGTTCACCACCCTCACTTTGTCACACATTTGGTTTCTCTGGTTAGTTTTCCTCTGTTTCGCTCGACCGTTGGAGAATAATGGTGATCTTTGGTTTTTTTCGGCACTTTCCCACAGGTATGGTGACTCTCTCCCTTCCATTCATCATTCTATCCTCATTGTGGATAGAATATTTGTGTTGGCTCTTAGAATTCATATGCAGAGTGCTTTCTTTCTGAAAGATATGGTGTTTGGATGTGTATTTTGTCTGTGCAAATGAAATTAGTTGATGTTTCAAATGTTGCAATTTGGTTTGTTTAATTCTCCTTCATGTTGAAGTTATTCGGTGGTTGCGCCCAAGATGAATGGTGGTTATTATTGCTCCTTCTTGTTGATAATTCATTGAAAATTTATTTTGTTTTCACCCACATCCTGAGATAGAATTCTAGAGGGTTTTTATGGTAAACAAAAGGGACAGTCGGGTTATGGGTTCTTTTTGTGGTTATTCTTACCTCCTTCTCCATTCACGAGAGAAGTTGTGGCCCTGTCAATATGTCATTCCACAATTTGAAGGAATGCAAAATTGGGGTTTACCTCGCGACCACCTTGGAAGCGACTGTGTCAAGCCTTGTTGCAAAGTTACTGGGGTTTTTTGTTTCATGCTACAAACCTCTCTTGTCGATTTGTATCACCCACCTTGTTGTTCAAACACTATTCTCCATTGTCGTGACTGTTGTAAAATGCATTCGAGTTTTGAAATGTTTATGTGTCTACCCGACAATAGAGAGATTTGTTGCTTGGTTCATTAATTGACTACATGCGAGAGTTCTAGTCGTTTTGGAGACTGTATAGTGATTAAAAGAAAAGAATATCAGGGTTTTGAACCTGGCTTGTCATGTAGAAAATATTGGAAGTTGATACCAACCTCGTATGTTGAGTATTTGTTGGCCTATATTGCACTCCATTGCTTGCTGGGGTGGTCTATTTTAATTAAAGGAATGATTTTGTTGATAACCTATCATATGAAAAGAACTATGTAAATGGAAAAAACAAATTTTACATTGAATTCAAATTGGTTATAGTTTTTTTGGGCTCGATTCATTTGATTTTCTAGAAAAGGGAAAAGTGACCAACTAATTGAATAAAGGGTCTTGAACCCATTCCATTGTGTAGCAGTTGAAATCGGTTGATGTAAATGGTTAAGTTCGATGGAATTTCCCTCTTCTTGACCTCCTCATGTATTCTCTAAAACGCTTTGTGTGTGATTGTTGATAGCTGGAATTATGAACAGTCTATATATAAGTTATGTTGTTGTTCGGTCAAACATGAAGGAAAAAGGACAATAATTAACTGGTTGAGTTTGGCAGTTCTGAAGCTCTACTTTGGGTTTGATATGGAAGTTACTGTGTTTTTAATTTTTATATTGCCTACAGTTTAAAATGTTTTTTCGGAAATTAAGGGTATGTTATTTTAAGAACAAATGTTATTTAATGGAAAAATATCCATTTCATTTTCCATTCATTATATCATTTTTCTCTCATTACAAGCCCACCATCTTCCAAGATTCATTTTAATTCTATGTTTTGTTATTGTAAATGACATTTCAAAAGAAATAATAAAAGGAGAAGGGAGTGACTAGTTTTTAAATTGGAATGAAAGTATTGTTTTGATGTTACTTGAACAATATTTGTTGGTGTTCCCTGCCCATGCTACCACTTTTCGTTCATTACTAACCCTTCATCTTCCCAAAAACCCTATCATTCCCTGGTAAATAGCAATTAATTATTGATTTGAGTATTATGATGAATGGATTGATTGCATGTGCTTCTGTTGAGAATAATAGAGCCAATATTTGATTTTATTTAGGTAGGATTGATACATGGACTGTCGAGAGTTTTCATAACTAATTGGAACATTGCTTCAAGATGATTTTTTTCAGCAGAGGCAGTAATGGCAGAGGTAATAGAGGCAAGGGAAATTGGCAAAGGGGTCATAGAAGGCCTCGATTATCCATACATTTTGATGTTGACCCCAAGGAATTGAACCATATTTATCAATATGGGTTCTTCAACCTAGTAATCCAAGGGATCCTCCAACCCCAACCTGAAATACCGCCCTTCCAAGAACATCAAAACTTTTATGGCATCCCAGTCCCCCCTCATGTATCAATGCAACCAAAACCACCCGCCAACGATGGTTGGAAAGAGATTTTCCACTAGCCTATTGTTCATCATCATGGTTGGCCTACTGCTTCTTTTCCATTACTCCCCCCCCCCCACCACCAAAGAATAAAATTTCCCAAGTTGATCATGAAGTCTCACCCGTTTAGTCATCACATGCCAGTAAAAGTTTAAAAATGGATGTCCTCGACCCTATGCAAGAAAAGGGAAAAGGAATAGCCACTCACTCCATCATATCCAAATAATCTTCCAAATCTGTGTATTCCTGACTTCATATTAAGGATGATTGTTCTCATATTATCAACGCAGTTTGGCCTCAAGGTTCTAACGAGCCAAAGGATGCTACAGGAAATTCAAAAGAGGACAGTGGTGAGAAGACACCTAATTCTGGTCGTAGTATATATGGATTTTGATGATGATTAATGTTATTTCATATGTTGAAAACAATATGTTTACTTGGACAAAGTTTTGGACAACAAGTATATATTTAGGCATTCTCTTTGGGACAACATGGATATAATATTTTTTGGCTATGATCAGATTATATTTTACTGATATTTAAAATATTTAATCATAATTTTGAATATGGGAGTTACAAGGAGGATATATTTGAAATCTTATGATTGATTTTTATATTTCATGTTTGATGATTATTAAAAGAAATAATTGGGAGTCTCAAGGGGTCCCACCTATTTAGTTATTATTTAATATCGTTATTTATATAGTATTATTACTTATTTGTCTCAAAATAATTAGTTAAGTTAGTTTGACTTAACTAAAGAAAGGTAGTTGAACTACCCTAACTTATTGAGGAGGATTAAGAGCTCAATGAGATGAAGAGACAAGAGGAGATTAGAAGGAGAACTACATCCATAAGGTTTTCTCTCTACTAGTGAGATACTTTCTACTTTCATTCATTCTGAGTTTACTAGAAATATTAATCCTCTTGATGACAACAGGTTCTTATTGAAGGAAGCAAGATTCAAAAACCGAATCACATATTTCAGCAGCTTGTTTTACAAGTGTATGATTTATCTTTGGTAGTCTATGTATTTGTGTCTGTGCATAAATTGAGTTTCATGACTGATAAAGAATATATTGCAGAGTCAAGTGACAAGATTTTGTGGAAAGTTGATCCAGATCTTTAGCCTCGGTTTTCTTCTTGATTGTCAGAGTCTTTTTGTATGGTGCCCATCGAAGGCTTCTAAATTTGATTTTGGTCCCTACCCTCGTAGGGGTTTGTAGAGAGAACTCATTTTTGTATCTCATAATGAAATAAATGAAAAATCAAATTACTGCTTCAGTCTCACACAAGTGTTTTAATGATATGGTTCATTTTTTACTTTTATCTCCATGTATGCATTTGTATAATTTCTATACACATTCATGTAACTTTGTTTAAGTTTATTTCTTTTACATTGTTATATTTAACACATAAAATCAGCCTTCATCCTTTGTACTTAATACTTTTGGATTACGCGATTGGTTTTTAGGCTATAAACCCTCGGTAACATTCCCAACCATCTTTTCATAGTCTGGCAAGATCTGAAAATGCTTGGGTAAGGTTTTCCATACCTTTTCCTCAACAGGGGTGCACTAGTTATTTTTGTGAGAAAGAAGGATGGATTGTGGAGGCTTTGCATTGACTATCGTCAATTAAAAAAAGCCACAATCAAGAACCAGTACCTGTTACCAATAATTGTTGACTTATTTGATCAAATGAAGGGAGAGAAAGTATTTTCAAATATTGTCTTGAGATCTAGATACCATTAGTTGTGAATTAAAGAGGAAGACATTCCTAAAACAATGTTTAAGACAATATTTGGACATTATGAGTTTAATGAACGGGGTATTTCAAATATTGTCGTTTGGATTGACGAATGCCCCAGGTGCATTCATGATTTTAATGAATGGGGTATTCTGAAAGTATTTGGATAAGTTCATACATGTATTTATTGATGATATATTGATTTACTCTCGGATGAGAGAGGAGCACGACGAACACCTGAGATTAGTTCTCCATTGTTTAAGAGAAAACAAGTTGTATGGAAAGTTGTCAAAACGTTCATTTAATCAGACAAAGATTCATTATTTGGGACACATTATCTTTGGACAAGGTATTGTTGTGGATCTAGTGAAATTTGAGGCTATTATGAAATGGCCAGCACCAAGAAACGTACAAGAAGTATGTAGTTTTATGGGATTAGTAGGTTACTATCAACGCTTTGTTGAAGGATTTTCAAATATAGAAAATCCAATCACGGAATTACAAAGAATAATAATAAATTTTTATGGTCAGAGAAATGCATGGAATCATTTCAGAAACTTAAGGAGTTACTAATGACAACGTTGATCCTGAAAGTTCCTAATATGGACAGGGAGTTATTGGTATGCATGGACGCATCCAAGGAAGGATTAGGTGGAGTATTAATGCAAGACGGTCGAGTGATTGCATAAATTTCAAGGAAACTTAGAAAGCATGAAGAGAACTACATAACACACGATTTCGAGTTATTAGTGATTGTTTATGCCTTACGAGTTTGGAGACATTATCTTATTGGACGAAAATTCGAACTGAAAACTTATCAGAGTGGATTGCAACACAATTTTACTCAGAGTGAGTTGAATGTGTGACAATGGCGTTGGTCAGAACTACTTAGTGAGTATGATTTTGAGAACACTTACATTAAAGGAACGGTTAATAGAGTAGAAGATGTGTTGACTCGGAGACCCCGCATATTCTCAGTAATACCCCTTAAGATGAATCTTTGAGAAAATATATTAGTTTTGCATATTGACGATGACTGGTACAAGGAATTTAAGGAAAATATCGGACAAGACACCATGATGGTACCGAGGTATGAAGGTTATTCTTTGGATAGTGACAGACTACTACGAAATAATGGCAGAACTTATGTACTGCCAAATGATGAATTGAGAAATTTGTTTTTTAATGAAGCTCATCAAGCAGTGTACATGGCTCATCCTGAAGTCGTGAAGATGAAGGCAGAACTTAAACCTTTATTCTTTTGGAAATCAATGAAGACTGATACAGTTAATTATGTGGAAAGATATCTTGAATGTCAGCAAGTGAAGGCTGAACATAGACATCCAACAGGATTGTTACAGCCATATATGATTCCTGAATCGAAATGGGAAGTCATTTCGATGGATTTTATTGTTGGATTTCCACTAACGACAAGGAGACATGATTCTATTTTCATAGTCGTCGATCCTTTAGTGAAGAGTGCACATTTTATTCCAATTCGTACGACGTATCAAGCACCAGACATAGCTAGAATTGTTTCTAATGAAATTGTAAGATTGCATGGTGTACCAAGAAAGATAATATATGATAAAGCAATGGTATTCACCGGACATTTTTTGACTAGTTTCCAAGAGGCTTTGGGAACGCAATTGAATTTTAGTACATCATATCACCCTGAAACAGATAGATAAATGGAAAGAACGAATCAAATTTTAGAGGACATGCTTTGAATGTATATGATGGATCAACATAAGTGTTGGGAAGATTTGTTTCCATTGATAAAGTTTGCATACAACAAAAGTTATCAGAGTGTGATAAATATGGCACCTTTTGATTTTCTTTATGGATGACCATGTAGGACACCTCTAAGTTGGGATCGGCTAGAGGACGGGGTCCTAGTGGGACCAGAAGTGATCCAAGAAATGGAAGATCAGATGCAATCCATAAGTCAAAGGATAAAAGAAGCGCAAGACCGCAAAAAGAGTTATGTGGATGTGCATCATATAGACCACAGTTATGAAGTAGGTGATAAATTATTGTTGCGAATGAATGATCTAGAATTGGATCCAGGAGCCAGATGGGGCTCAGAAAGGCATAAAACTCAAAGTGCTTGGAATCTCTTCAAAACATGCATGTGTGTAGAAATCGATGTTATGAAGCCAACACAACTTGAATGCACTCAAACGGATGTTGTATGCTCCAGATATCGCGATCTATTCATTTTTCCAAACACGCAAAAAAATGATGACTGTACAGTACGTACAGTGCCACATGGCAGTTGACTGTACAGGATGTACAGACATATAGCTGACATGGCAAGGTACAATGGAAGGTATCGTGTGCTGACTGAGCGTACAAACTAACACATGGCAAGATGACTGGGTGTACGGACTGATGACGTGTTGGATAGGTGGACCAATCAAAGTCTGACACATGTCACCACTGCAAGGGTGACACGTGGCATGTCCGTACGGATGACGTGGCGGATCCATACAGTCCATATGACATGTGGCTCAGAGGTGGAATGTACAGTGGAAAACACATGGCAGATGTGGACAGCTAGTCGAATCTGAGATTGACACGTGGCATGTTTGGGCATATGGTATGGTGCCACATGGCCCAGACATGGGCTGCCACGTGGCACCTATTTGTTGCCTAAAGTTTTGTTTGGAAAAATTGGTTTGGCATCCACCGAGTTCGACCGCGTGACCTCTCCACCGGGCGAATGACTTGGCAAGGTCGGGCTAGCCAGCCCACCCTCGCTATGAGTCTTAACCGTATATGGTTTCATTGGTATTTAAGTTGATGTGTGGGTGCGGGCGGAGGAGAATAGGGTTGGGGCCTAGCCCCAGCCCTGAAACAAACCATTTCATGTGACCACACACATATGACTCTACCCTATTATCTAGTTGGCATGCACATTGGTTATGGGTCTAGCCCCGGTCACGGGCATAGACCATATGATCCGGACTCCAACTTTGGAGTGGGATTGTAGACTAGCCCTCGACTGTGTGGTGTGTTAGCATGTGACCCGATTCCATTGTTTGGGCACGAAGGTTGTCGGGTTAACCCCAGTTGGTCGGGCTAGCCTACCAACCAAGGGGCATAACCACGAGCTGGATTCCAGGGGCTAAACCACCAGTTTGCGCGTGGAGCTTTCAAACCCGGCCATATGGCATATAATGTAACCAGGGGCCGAGAGCTAGGGGGTCGGCGTAGGGCACAGGGCCACATGGAGCACGCCCAGGTGACCAACGAAATGGGAAAAAGGGTTTACGCCCTAATTATATTCCAAAGTGGTTTTTTAACTTTACCCTTATGATTTTAATGGATTTCTTCATCAGTTTTTGGAGATTTTATCCATTTTTGGGAGATCTTGGGCCCTTTTTGAGGCCAGATCTTGGGGGGAAGTTGGGAGATGGTTACCAAATTCACGCCTATATAAACCAGGTCTTCTTGAATCCATGAGAAGAGGTTTAGAATAGTTTTATGTTGCCGAATTGTTGAGCCAAAACCATTGTCATGTAGGGAAGCTATTGAGGAGCACACCTTTGCGGACCATTTCTGGGAGCTTCGTTCATCCGATTTGGGTGCCGTTAGTTTTGATGGGTTCTTGAGATCTGGTAGAACAAGACCAGATCATTGTTGTAATCCATTGGAACTTTCATGATGTACTTGAAAATATTCGAACATAAATAAGAAATCCCACTAATACATAGGCCCGAAGACGTAGGCGAGATTGTCGAACTTCGTTATCACTTTGGTGTTTATGGTTTGTTTTTATTCGTGCTTATGTTCATATATGTACATTGATTAATGGATGTCATATTTCCTCTTTAATTCTTCCTCTTTCATTAATTTCCTAAATGGTTAATTAACACATGCAAAATAACTCAACCATTGTCGTATAAAGATCTTTTCGGATCAGGTGGTATCAGAGCTAGTTGACGGTTGGAAATTGAGTTTGCATGTTTACTAGGGAAAAGCACATATCAGTTGAGAAAATGTCGTCTAACGAAGGATTTTCTCAAGATGAGAAGGATATGCGAAAAACTCTCTTTCCCATGCCCGAGATGGTGAAAGTGTTGTATGAAGACTACTTGGAACGAAAGAGATCGGTTCGAGAGAAAGATTCAAAGAAAAACAAAGGAAAAGAAGGATTGAAGGAAGTTCCTTCTACATATATTTCAGAAAACATATCTAAGGTATGCAGTGAAGGTCATTCATCAAATTCTCCTTGTTCCCTTCAAGATGGTTTTGGTGCATTTGAAAAACATATAAGAGGTATAGGTTTGAAATTGCTAACCAGGATGGGTTATGAAGGAAAGGGCCTTGGAATTGAGGGCCAAGGTATCATTAATCCCATTGAGGTTGTGGAAAGACCTTGGTATTTAGGATTGGGATATGGTGAAGAGGGGATTGGATCATTCTCCAATATGGGCTCCAAAACATCGGAAGCAAGTGATGCTTCAAATGACCAGCCTAAGTCATTGCAGGACTGATTCACGAAAGGTGATGTTGTATCACTCCATGATTGTGATAGTGAATGCAAGTCATCTCCAAAGCAAAGTGAATATCATCATGGAAGGTATAATGATCATGATTTTTCCAAATCTCGTTTTTATTATAAAAATCATAATCATGTAATTCGAAACTTGTGGAATATGTATCCATGTATTTTTTTTCATTCACCCAAGCATTGTGTTGCCAAGTGGTGGAAGAGACAAACGTTGTACAGGAAATTTATGTCGACTAGGAAGGAAACACGACATAAAGACTCAACTCCACAATGGATGAAAGAGAAGGGAAAAATTTGTCTGGATGCCAAAAAATCACTGCACTTATTGCAACAGGGGTGGACATCAAAAGGCTAATTGTCAGAAGCTTAATCTGGAGCTTCATCCAAAGAAGGAAAAAAGGATTGTGCATGTACTCAATAAGGAAGAGGCATTACTAGCGCAGCAAGAGGAACACCATGAAGGAAATAAAACCACCACTTGGTTTTTCCAGAAGTGGATGTCACAACTTCATTGTATTTTGCTTCCATTAATGTAATCGCACATGTTGAAATGATGACCTGTTATAACATCATTTTGAACAACATAGTGTTTTGTTTATCCTTACGAGTATGTAATCAAGTAAAGTTCCATTTTATGATCTTTTGTATGACCAAAAGGTCTTTAGTGGGGAGTTGTGATCAAGAATTGGATTCAAGAGCCAAATAGAGCTTAGAAAGGCCTAAAAATCAAAGTGCTTAGAATCTCTTCAAAATAGACGCGTGTGTATGCCTCGACGTTATGAACCCAACACAACTTGAACTAGCTCAAATGGACGTTGTATGCTCCACATATTGTGATCTATTAATTTTGCCAAACCGGCAAACAAATGATGATTGTACAGTCTGTACAGTCCCACGTGGTAGCTAACTGTACAAGCTATAAGGATGTACAACTGACGTGGAAAGGTATAGTGGCATGTATAGTGTGTTGACTAGGCGTACAAACTGACACGTGGTAGGGTGACTGGGCATACAGACCGATGACGTGTCGGACAGGTGGACCAATCTGAGTGTGACATGTGTCACCACTGTAAGGGTGACACGTTGCACATCCATACGGATGACGTGGTAGGTTCGTACAGTCTGTATGACACTTGGCTCAGAGGTGGCATGTACAGTGGCAAACACATGTCAGATGTGGAAAACTGGTCGAAATCGGGATTGACACGTGGCATGTTTGGGTGTATGGTACGGTGCCACATGGCACCCATTCGTTGGCTAAATTTGTGTTTGGAAAAATTGGTTTTTCATCCACTGAGTTTGACCGCGTGACCTCTCCACCGGGAAAATGGCTTGGCAGGGTCGAGCTAGCCATCCCACCCTCGCTATGAGTCTTAACCGTATATGGTTTCATTAGTATTTAAGTTGATGTGTGGGTGTGGGCGGAGGAGAATAAGGTTGGGGCCTAGTCCCAGCCCCGACGCAAACCATTTCATGCAACCACACACATATGACTCTGCCCTATTATCCGGTTGGTGCAGGCATTGGTTATGGGTCTAGCCCCAATCGCGGGCATAGACCATGTTAGCACTCTGTAGATTTTGTCTGGTTGATAGAAAAAACGCAAACCATTTCATGCAACCACACACATATGAATTTGCCCTATTATCTGGTTGGTGCGCGCATTGGTTATGGGTCTAGCCCCAGTCACGGGCATAGACCATGTTAGCACTCTGTAAATTTTGTCTGGTTGATAGAAAAATGACAAAGGTAATTGTTTCAACCTAATTTAGAGCTGGGCACTAGCCTTGTCAACTCAGAGAGGGATCTCTCGTGTCACTAGGTATTTCTTTGGCAATCGATGGCTAGATTTAGTTTGTTTTGGGGGTTTTTATAAATTCGTTGACAAGGAAGTGGAGGGACACTTAGGGCTATGGAGTCGAAATTCTGAAAGTGAATGAAAACAATGACTGGCCTGTAGAAATATCCATAGAATAAAGGATAAATGAGGAAATGAATCTAAGTTGTAAATAGGATTTAATCAGAGTGTAATAGGAATAAGAAAACAAATAGCTGCATCAGAGCATTACTGAAATGAATTCTGAATTAGCTAGGAAGAAATTACATAGTTTAAATTGTTTAAGCCGAGAGCATCACAAGATGAATTATGGACCTTTAACTCTCCAATTTAAACAAAAGAAAATGGAAATGGAAATAAAGAACACAGGAGATACATACAATGGAAGGAGACAAAACTCATATCACCACCATTAGAATCTTTTCATAAAGACTTCAAAACCTTCTGCATATGTATTCAATTCAGCTCCAAAAAATTACAATAGAGTTCAGAAACAACAAAAAGGTACCCTTTCACTTCTTCCAACCCTAATACATATGTATCTCTTAACATTTGTACAAACAGTTAGTCCTTTTGTTTCCAAACTGGTTACAAATAAAGAAACGTTTCGTTTGGAAACCATTTACATGAAAAAATAGGTTTCAAAACGCCACTTGTAAATATCAAACCGTAATAGCTGTGTAAAATATTAGAAACATTTTTATAGATAAGATAATTATGAAGAAAAATATCTCTCGGTTTCTCCAAATTCATCTCCAACTGGTCGGAACACGTGCCGCAAAAACATGTCTCGAACAGGAAATCATGAAAATTGAAAAATAGGGTTCAAAGATTAATTTGAGTATCCTAATCTGTGACACCTATGTAAAATCTGAGGGAGGTTTTTGTATATAATATTGTCTTGAGTAAAAACCTCTCTCGGTTTTGTGAAATGTTTCCCCATCTGCCTGGGATCTACATTTGAAAAATATGTCTCCAACAAAAGAAATCATGAATCTGGAAATATAAGGTTTCAAGATGTCCTCTATTATCTCAGTGTGTAATAGCTATGAGAAATATGGGAGAGGTTGTTGTTCTTTGGCGCGTTCTAAGTATAAAACTCTTTCGATTTCTCAAAATGTGCTCTGGTTTGCCTGGAATTCACCTTGGAAGATGACTGGTCAAAATTACTTGAAATCATGGAAATTGAGACTTGAAAATTGATATGCGTGAAACTGATCGAATTCGTCTGCAAATGGTTTAACCCCTAGCTTACTTTCACTAGCCATTTCACAACAATCTTTGTAGCGCTTGTATTTTAGAAATTTCGAGGATGAGGCAAAGTGGTTTGTGGTTGACTTCTTTTTGCCCCGATATGCATCCGGTGGTGCCACGTGGTCCTGAGTCGAAACCATGGTATTTTCATCAGCCCGCTTTCAAATAATTAACCTTCGTGCTAGTTTTCTACCTGATATGTTTTCTAACCATCGATTTGGGATTTCTGAGATCTGTGGCCCATCAGGTCCCGTCAACTTTGCGCCTCTGCTAGACTTAGCCCCGTCCGCTAGATATGGAATTGTCCTCCAGTTCGTCACACTTCTACACCGATTTTCCCTCTTTCTAAGTCGTGAGATTTGGATTCCATACAAAATTGTTATAGTGATAACATAGGCTCCAACTGGGTATGCTATCCTCCCTATGAGGTAGCAAAGAATGGTAGGTCGAGTGTCTATCCATTGGGTTGTTCCCAAAACATGTGCATACCCTTCTCTGACATGTCATCATTATCCATTGGTAAAATTTCATTGTTAATTAATCCTCAGATACTTGGTAGAGTCCCTGCAATCAATCACCCAGATGTTTGACATGACTATGCACTCATCTTACATTAGCCTTTGAATAGATTATGTGTTAACTCCAGGTGTTCTTTGATCTTGCAGTGAATTTCCTCATTGATTTAAAACATCACCCATAAAACATCAATGAAAGAAAATATATTAATTAACTCATCATAAAATAGAGCGTGCATAATAAAAACTTGGATTTAATAACAAAGAAATTTGTCTTTGAACCAGAACTTCAAAGGGAACCTTAGGTACAAACAACGCATTTCTCGGGCCAATGGAATTTTGAATTGTCATTTTAATATCATCACCAGTTAAATCCTGACATGGATCCATCACATCATGTCTTGTTATCTGAACTGCACTGCTTACCTGCCTTCCCAAGAATCTCCACAATGGTTCCCCCACAAAATGACAGTGGAAAAAATGAAAACGAAAACTGCTTACAAAATTGGATTGCTTCCAGTACACGGTATCTGATTTAGATGAGAAGTGTTTATCATGCATTAAAGCTATTCCGTTGTAGTAAGGCTTGAAGTCGTGAATAATTATTCTTCATAACTTTTCAAAATATATGAGCAGGTGGGGAGGGCCATTGTCAAAAATCTGAATGAACTCTATGGGCCATGGATGTCTCCACTTTCCCTTTTCTTACTTAACATATCACATTTGTCGAGTGCACATTAAACAAATTTCAATATCCAAGGATTTCATTTATTTATTTTTTAAATCCCCGAAAATGAAAACGAAATCTATTTCCAGGCTGGTGCCTTCGTATTGCATGTTGGGCAATTGTGTTTCCTCCTTTGCGACCTAGCGCTAATCCTCCACGTTAACCTATATGCAATATAGGTGAGTGTCGTGGGTGGTTTCAATCACACCATTAGAGTCCCCGATATAAACCATGAGATGCCACGTACCCCGGTCACTTTACCACTATTTTCATATTGGGCCACTTTAGAAAAATTAAACATTGGTTACTTTCTCTCCCCGATATGAAATGAAATG
>ML811851.1:110183-139022 GCA_009831015.1 Picea engelmannii | reverse complement strand
TTTATCCCTCCCTTTATATTTGGAAGCTGGAGCTACCTTTGGAAGTCATTACTTCCCTTGAACAATAACTATTGATTATTTCTCATTTATTGTGCATGGTGTATTGTGGTTTATTGGTGTAACTCTTATACTATTGTTCATTGCTCATTGGATATAATTGAATAGTTTAAGTATAATTTGAAAAACTTTTTAAATTGTACTTGATACAGATTCACCCCCCTCTCAGTATCAACAAATTTATGGATAAATTATTTATCCTAAGTTCTTGAGGTATGGGAACAGGTTACCAAGTGGCTAAAGCTAGTTCTAAAGGTGACAAGTTTCCAGTTTAAGGTATGCAATATATATTGTTGGCCTTAATGTATTTTTTGGGGGGAAGGATTCATTCATGTTCTCGTGTGCAGAAGGGGGGCCAGACCATCTGAGAAAGGACAACCATTACCTTATCTACATAGAATATATTGTAATGGGATTTTGTATTGTAACCAAAGTTCTTTGTCGAAGAGGCGGGTTCTTAGGCCCATGAGCAATCTCTCTAGGTGAGAGATTTGTTTTCAAAGAGGAAATTTCTTAGGCATGTGAGAAATATCTCCAAGTGAGAGTCTTGCTGGGAGTTGTTCCCTAGTGAGTTGGGCATTAGTTGCAAGGCTATGAGACTTTTTGTCTGGCCTGTTTCTAGCACCCTAGAAGGGAAGTGAGGAAATTGAGGGACTATTGAGCAAAGAAGGGTCACACTTCCTTGGGTGTAATGGGAACGTGGGGAATGAAATCTTGTAGGCTAGTTACAGCAGTGGCACCTTGGAATGAACAATTCTGTTGAGTATAGGACCTTAGCCTGTTACTAGGAACCATTTTTCCCTAGTGGAGTTAATCCCTAGCTCGGGGTGACTTGTCGCTAAAATATTATGAGCAATAGAGTCTATGGATGGGAGGAACTTCGGAGTTATGTGTGCAGTTGGTGAATTTTCATAAAAGATAAGTGTCTTTATGTGCTTGTCTCATTTACTATGTGCTTAATTATTTATGTTTAATAAGGTTTTAATTCGTGTATGTTGTTGCATAAAAGTAATTGTTGTTATTTTGTATTATGCTTCTTGCACATGTATGTGTGGTGTTGATAATCAATATTTGTAGTCGTGCACTAGTATGACAATTGTTGTTCTTTTTTCTTGTTATGTTAACCTTATGGTAATGGTTAAGAGTCTTTGAGGTGTGGTGAGAATGGTTGTGCGTGCAAGGAAATACTGTGTGTGCACAGGAGGCTCGATTTAACTTATTCCCCCAGGGAATCAATCCGCGCACATAAGGAAAATAGAATTGGTGCATGACGCCATAATGGTTGCACGTGCAGAAGAGATCACATGCTCAGTGTGAATGACGCACACAGTAAATTTGTGTGCTCAGTATGCTTGTACGAGCAATTACATTGATTTACTTCCATTGTTATAAGTTGGGTCAAAAGAGGTGGCACGACTCAACTTGAGGTTGAACATTTTACTTCAAGTATTACTGTACAAATCAATGTTATAAAGTAGAATCTGCATACTATATTTTGGTGTATTATTGCTCAGTAGTAAGTTGGGTAGCATTACAGATTGGTGTCAAAGTAGTTTGGTAACGGGGATGTTACAAATTGGTATCAGAGTAGTTTGATAGGTAACAGGGATGTTACAAATATGTATCAAAGAAGTTTGATAAGTAGTGGGGATGTTACAAGGACACACATAAATCAATCATGTGAGACAATGATTTACCCTAGAAACCAAAATGGGGAAAACCAACTTGGAATGATGATGTTCAGTCTATTATTATCAGTGTTTACAAATAATTACAGATTATCCTAGCTATCGCTAGGTTTTAATAGTCTACTTTGAAGGAAATTACAGAGTCTCCCAAAGGAACACCCAACTCATTTTGCTACATGTGTTTTAATGAATAGATTGGAGCATTTCCAGGGGAAGTCAAAAAGTATTTCTTGTAGTTGGAAAGGCTTTGTAACTTGATAGGTGAGTAGGTGGTTGAGCATGTGGCTAGCATGCCAATAATCACCATCACCCCTTCATCATTCCACTTTGCTTCTCATATGCTGACTAATTTTCATAGAATTTAGACTTAGCCATTCATATTTGTTTCATATCACACCTCCCCATCGAGAGGCTTTTGGTCTCAAAAAACTGGTATATGGAGGATATGGAAGCACATGTCCTACACTTGCTTCCCCAAGTCCACCATTCCATCAGTCCTGAAGGCCACATGTCTCTTGTTTGATCCTTTTGAGTTGCTAGTGTACCCTTTATTCTATTACCAATGGAGTGTTATTTCTCTCCCCATATGTGCTTTGATGAGGTAGGCCTTAACAATTTTAAGAAAGTGATATTGTTTCTCTATCTCGTAGAAATTTGTGCCCCTTTTCCATAGGTATGGACTGTTGATTTTTCAGAAGCTAGGTTAAGCATGAATTTCATTTCATTTTATAATTTCACTTAACCATCAGCAACCAAGATCACAAGAAGAAACACCATGCACAAGAACACAAGAAGTATCCTGGGAAACCCTTCTCAACAAGGGAAGAAAACCCAACCAAATCCTTTTCTATATTCTTCAAGAGAAATACCTCCACCAAGATAAACCTTAACACACAAGAGGGTGCTTCAAACCCTATAAGAATAGCACCCAAGAGAGGTGTGCACCTTTTCCCAAGTAGATGTGTTTGCTGAAATTTCCAAACTCACAAGGAAGATATGATTCCACAATGGGGAATCATCCCTTACTTATATTAGACTTGTTCAATCAACAAAGGCATTTGTTGGCTCAATGAGGCTGACCTCTCTAAGTCACTATATAATTTGTTATTATTATTAATATTAATTATCTTTTACATTTATTATTAAACATATTAAGGTGGGGCCAACCTGTAGCCTTTACATAACAATTAGGGTTACAGGTAGGTCTGACTCTTGAGCAGTATATAACAAAGGATATGATACACACACTAGTGCTCATCCACTGGGGGCACATCCATAGGGATGCCATATCTCTAATTCACTTCATTACACAGAAGAACCAGATCTTCACACATTCACTTGTTCTTGTCCACAGGCACTTCCACTCTACAAATATTCTTTCCCGCTACCTCGCATAGGAGAATCATCTGGAGTCTTCTCGTCAACTCTACTGCTCAGAGGGGGATAATACATCATATTCATTTATGTTCTCATAACGATGCACCCAACACTTTGGGATTTCACACGTTCACCTTGTGCTCAGCCACATGCACGTCCTAACTCAACAGATCGCCTTTCCCACTGGATAATCATCTGGAGTTCTTCTCAACTCTATGAATGGAGGAGGTCATCTCTACGTTTCTAGCTCTGTCTCAGGAAAGAACCACATACACTTCTCAGGGGATTTCTCTCAGGTTTGTAAGCTGAGAGAAAGAATTCACATAGTATCAATGATCCACACCTCACAAGTTTGTAAGCTGGAGAATGTCTCACATAGCTGCAATCATCAACATGGACTTCCAAATTATGTTTTGTACTAGGTCTAAATGTTATATATGGTTTTCCACAAATCCAAGAAAAAAAAATGTAAAACAATTTGTTGCAAAAGAAATTAATAGAGACCTTCCATGGGCCTACTTTGATGGTTCCTCAAAAGGGAATACCCCTCCAGGGGGTTGAAGAAGAAGTACATCACCTCTACGTCTCTCATAGTATTTCTTTCAAATCTAGAGTTGGTCATGGATTAAACAACTTCTTTGAAATTGTGTGATTCAGATTATTTTCGGCACAAAATGAGAGCGGAGATATGATAAAGAAAGGCACGGAGATATTGCGGATATCCAATCATATAAAAAAAATGTATCAAATATGCAACCATAAACACATAGATACAGTAATACATGATTTCTATTAATGAAATAAATGTACAGAGACTGTAAAAATACAGAGTGAAAGACTCGCTAGAATGGTGGCAGTTTATCTATGAGAAGAAATGTCATGGATACTCGCATTCGCAAGAAGATGATTTTACAATGAGGCTCCAAAGGCCTTTTTGTCATAAATAAAATCCGAAACCCTAACCCCGAAAGATGAAAAGCCAACACTTTTGTGGACCCTGTTTTGGGTAGTTTGGTGTATCAATTTCCCAGGGGTGTAACTTTGGCATACGATCTCCATTTGGGGCGCACGATAGCTCGTTGGAAAGGTATCGTCGAGGATATTCATTTAGTGGGATCAATCATAGCCTTTGGCTATAATTAAGAATATCAATCCCAAAAAACCTTCATTTAGGCCCTCAAAATGGCCCCGGAAGTTAAAAACTGCTAAAAATAGTAAATTACCAAAATTGCTAAAAAATTGTTTTGAGCCAGTTGGGAAAGGTGGGTGGCCACCGATATCCACTTGGATAAATCCTCCCTCCTTAGGAAGGAATGGTATCCATTGCGTTGAGTGGTCGAGGAAGAGGTAAAAGTGTTTGTTGAATCTTCATCTTGATGAGATGCTTGCCTTGTTGGAGAAGTTGCACTACTTATCTTGTTGAAGGTTGTGACGAACATGTGGTTGGAAGGGTTGGACCTTTTTAACCAGTCTAGATACATGAGATGCATGTGTGCAGAAGGAATATTTACACTTTGTTGCAGTCTTGTCGACCCGCTTCTGTAGGATAGAAGGTGCTTGCGTCGAGGCTTTAGTGGTTGCAATATCTTTTTGTTCACCTTTTGAACAGATTGTGAAGAAGATGAATTTTGTAGTATGAGATACTACCTTGCGGCACTGTTTAGGTTGAAAAGTAGTCGGAACTACCTCTGGTATTCTGTAGAGATGACCCCCCAGAGAAACAAAGACACTACGGGGTCGAGATTCATAAATAGCATGGCACTTCCACATATATGGTTGGCCCAAGAGAACATCATAGACATCCAGTGGGGAAACATCACATAATACCTCATCCTTGAAGGGATGGATGTCATAGGACAATCGACACTGTTGGATGACACGGAGACCTCGTCCCTCGTGAAACCACCTGATGTTGTATGGTTGCAGGTGTGGTGTTGTCGACAATCCCAACTGGTTGACGACCTCTGTTGATATGAGGTTTGTTTGGCTTTCGCTATCAATAATAAAATGTAGTGGGGTCCCCTTCACCCACATTTGTGAATGAAAAAGGTGCTCCCCCTCTTCAGGATCTATTGGTTCTTCTATTTGAATTGTCACGGTCATGACAATAGCAGTGGGGTCTGCATCGATGATCTATCTTTTACCAGTATTTTCAGAATCAGATTATGAATCAAGGATCGATTTCTTATCTTTGATTTCGGCCACCAATGACTGTTTTGAGGGACATTCATCGGTGTTGTGCCATGGGCTTTTGTGGAAATCGCACCATTTTCTGGTGTCCTTATTTGTCTTTCCATGACCCTTCTTTTCATGTGGCTTGGAATGGTTTTCAGGAGATTGTTTGTTAGGGCCATCTTTATCATACTTTGGTTGTTGCGGATTTGCAGACCCAAACTCCCATTTGTTCTAGTGCTTAAATTTCTACTCGATCTTAACAACATATCGATAAGCAACATCGAGTGATTATCTGTCCAGAAAATCCATTTCAGTTTGGATGTATCTGTGTAGAGCCCCATGGTATTTCAAAACCAAATGTCGTTCGGATTCTTTGATACTAATCTTGGTGCACAAGGTATGGAAGGTACTGGTGAACTCTGGAACTTCTTGGCCCCTCTATTACTGCAATGTGGTCCATCTCATGTACTGGTCCTCATAGTTACCAATAGGGTAATATTGTTCCTTTATTACATCCACAAAAAAATTCCAAGTGGGCTCGACCCCATATATTCCAAACTCCTTTGTGGAAATTTTCTCCCAGTAAGTTTCCCACCAATGTTTGACATGGGGGAGAGATTTAAGGAGTGCGAAGGTAATATTTTCCCCGTCGAAAAAGTTATGAACAGAGAAATAACCTTCTAACAGATTTAACCATTTGTCTAGGGCATCTGCATCTATCTGGCCTTCAAATACGGGAATATCAAAATTAACATGTACCTTGAAAGGATAGGTTCTTCTAAAGTGGTTGTTTGATGAATATGTGCATGTTGTTGTCGGTAGGTGTTGAAGGATGTGGGAAAAATTCTCCATCATTTCGTCCCTCTATCGCATGAGAGCTCGCTCAAGCAACAGATTGATAGAATCGTTTGCTCCGTCGTTTTTCTTTTCTTACACCATGGAGGATTTATTGGGCATGTGAGAGTGATTATATTCAATAGATACAATCTCAAGACCCAAATTTCTATACTCGGACCTCGTCGGGGACATGCACTGAAAAAAGAAAGATCAAAAGCACCCTGTTCTGATACCACTAATCTGGATTATTTTCAGCATGAAATGATAGAGGAGATATAATAAAGAAATGCACAGAGATATCATGGATATCCAATAATATAACAAAAATGTATCAGAGATGCAACCATAAACATAGAGATACAGTAATACATGATTTATATTAATGAAATAAATGTATAGAGACTGTAAAAATACAGAGTGAAAGACTCACTAGAATGGTGGCAGCTTATCTCTGAGAAGAGATGTGACGGCTACTCGCATTCACAAGAAGATGATTTTATAATTAGGCTCCAAAGGCCTTTTTATCATAAAGAAAATCCAAAACCCTAACCCTGGAAGATGAAAATCCAACAGTTTGGTGGACCTCGTTTTCGGTAGTTTGGTGTATCAACTTTTCGAGGGCGTAAATTTGGCATACAATCTTTGTTTGGGGTGCACGATAGCTCGTTGGAAAGGTATCTTCAAGGATATTCATTTAGGGGGATCAATAAGAGCCTTCAGCTATCATTTAGAAGCTCAATGCCAAAAAACCTTCATTTAGGGGGATCAATAAGAGCCTTCAGCTATCATTTAGAAGCTCAATGCCAAAAAACCTTCATTTAGGCCCTCAAAATGGCCCCAGAAGTTAAAAACTGTTAAAAATAGTAAATTACCAAAATTTCCAGAAAATTGTTTTGAGCCAGTTGGAAAAGGTGGGTGGACACCGATATCCACCTAGATCATTGTGGTTTTAAAGTTGGTATTAATGCTTTCTTATAGTTGTCACAGGGGCATACCTAGGGTTCAACGCTACAACAACGCACCAATAAAACCCTAACTATCGACCCTTTCAGCAACACCTGCGAAGCAGATGAAATCTCACCCGAGGTAGAGGCAGGGATGGTTGCAGGACTCAGGTGTCTACAACCTTAGCTGGGACACAGATATGTGATTGTAATACTTAACAGGGCACTGAGCACCAATAGTTTATCAATATTTGACCACTATCTACTCTGCAGATAAAACAGAGTATCGCATCATTCATTCAAATTGGATGTATCTAAGCACTTATCATAGATAGGTAGATTAGATATAGCATATTCAAGCACTAATCACATTCACATAGGTCAGATCTAACATCCATATACATTGTTAGCACAAAGCATAAACAGAACCATATATCTATATCAAATCACTTAGCAATTAAAGACATAAACAGATCAACACATCGCACAAAGCATAGCAACACATCATGAATGTGGTTCACCCCCACCCTGGGGCTATGTCCACCAACTCTTCTTTCTTATTATCTTCAATCAAGCTTCTTACAGAAACATAGCATAAAAATCCTACTCCACAAAGACAGGAGATCTATGTACACTCTGCCAGATCCTTCTTCTTTGAGTTAGGGTACAACACCAAGCCTTCTTACAAATACTTGCACGTAACTCTGCAAGTCTCACACAGTATGCACAAAGCATATACAATTCATACTTAGCACTTATCCCAATATCACACAGATATGCCTCTCCTTACATTTCCTAGACGTCTATTTATAGTTACAAAATAGGCCTAAACATGGGTAAACCCATGGGATGACATCTCCATACATGTTACATAATCAGGGGCAGACCCAGGGTTCAATGCTACAACAACACATCGACAAAACCCTAACTACCGGCCCTTTCAGCAACACATGCGAAGCAGATGAAGTCTCACCCAAGGTAGAGGTAGGGGTGGTTGCAGGACTCAGGTGTCTACAACCTTAGCTGGGAAACAGATCTATGATTGTAATACTTAATAGAGCACTTAGCACCGACAATTCATCAATATTTGAAAACTATCTACTCCGCAGATAAAACAGAGCATCGCATCATTCATTCAGATCTTATGTATCTAAGCACTTGTCATAGAGAGGTAGATTAGATCTAGCAGATTCAATCACTAATCACATTCACATAAGTCATATCTAGCATCCATATACATTGTTAGCACAAAGCATAAACAAAACTATCTATCTATATCAAAGCACTTAGCAAGTAAAGACATCAACACATCGCACAAAGCATAGCAACACAACATGTACATGGTTCACCCCCACCCTGGGGATACATCCACCAACTCTTCTTATTTATTATCTTCAGTCAAAATTCTTACAGGCACATAGCATCAAAATCCTACTACGCATAAGACAGGAGATCTGCGCACACTCCATCGGATCCTCCTTCATCGAGTTAGGGTACAACACCAAGCCTTCTTACAATTACTTGCACGTATCTCTGCAAGTCTCACAGAATATGCACAAAGCATCTACAATCCATACTTATCACTTAGCCCAATATCACATAGATATGCCTCTCCTTACATTGCCTAGACATCTATTTATACTTTACAAAATAGGCCTAAACATGGGTAAACCCATGGGCCGACATCCCCATACCTGTTACATAATCCCAAATCCCAAAAAGGACCCAAAAAGGGGCCGAGATTCCGTGATCTTTGCTTTGTCTTGCGCTCCACCTTCGACAGACTGTCGAAGTCCCATAATAGTTCAAAATTGACCAAGGATCTCCCAAAACTTGGTCAAGGGCCAACAGGCCCCCAACACTCAGTTGTGACTCGTCCCGAGTCACTCTGGTATGGGTAGTTCTACTTCAAAATCCTAGAGCATGGCTTTATCTGCTTCAACTTGTTGTTGTGCCACAACCTCCTGTTCAGTGAACTCTTGGATGATTGTGTCGTTGACAGGTCCTTCTAGGCGTTGTTCAACTACAGTGAGAACCTGCTCGAGTTCTTCTCCTCCGCTTTCGACCTCTTTGAACAATTGGTAAGCCTTATCTTGTATAGGTTTAAGCCTCTGATTTACTTCCATAACTCTGCTCTGGATAGTGTGGATTTTCTTCTGGGTAGTGCGTTTCTCTTGGGATCGCTTCATTCTTTCCACAGCTGATAGGGGCTTCAACTGCACATGTATTGTCTCTGCTTGTTTCTTTGCTTCCTGGAGCTGTGACTCTAGTGTCTGCTTTTATGGGTTCTCAGTGAGTTTCTCATACGTCTGGGCACTGCGATTACTCAACTACTTGCATTCCATGGCAAAGGCCTTTATCCTTTCAACTGCGCTCCGGGTGGTTGCTTCTCTTTGATCCCTTACATCCTGTGGATTCTCGGGCACTATGTAGAGCTCTAAGTCTGCTATGCGTTGTTGTAATAGCTAAATGGTTTCCGCGAGCTACTTTACTTGTTATTTGACTCTGTCGTCTGCCTTTATTTCTAAGACTGTCATATTGCAAAGTTCTCTGCTAGCCACTTCCTTCACTTCGAGTTGCTCCGCGAGCAACTGTTCTTTTCCTTGTTGTATCTGTGCTTTTTCTTCATCGAACTTCGCTTGGAGAGAAATATTTTCATGTTCTGCAACATTGCGTTGTTCTATGAGTACGCCTTGCACTTGCTTCAAGGCCCGGGTGGCTTGTTTTGTTTCTTCTTGTTATCGTTGAAGGTGAGCTTTGACTGTATCAACTAATCAATGGAGTTGGGTTGGATCATCTCCCAATTCTAGTTCTCCCAATGGCAGGGGCACGGTGGAGACTGCGTTGCTGGACCGAAGGGCCTGTTGTACCCCTCAGAGTTTGAATTCAATTCTCTCATACATTTATTCCTGCTTGGATTATTGTTTCACTGTTATTTCCAGTGAAGCGTCATTCAGGGTTGCTATGATGAAGTCAAAATCATTAGAGGTGAGGACAGTGTGCATCTTGTTCATGGTGGCTTTCGATTTCTTCCGGGAAGAAGGTTTCGGGGGGAAAACCTTTCTCTTCTTCAAGGGGTCAACCTCGTCTCTGGATGGTGTTACTTCACCTAGCTTCTATTCAGCATCTACTTCGTCATCACCCCCTCAGTCAGGTGACACTAAGGTAGTCTTTCCTGAGGTGTTGTTTAAATTTTAGACCTCCTTAGTCTTTTTGGGTGTATTATGCTCTTTATGAGTGTCCTATAGGCTGTCAATATCAGATATCTCTGTAGGGTTGGCGGGGATAAGGATTTCAACAGACCATTACTTAGTGATCTCCTCAAGGTCTTCTTCTATAAGTTATAATATGACTAGAGCTGCTCTTTATGTTCATCTGCTCGCGTTGTAATGTAGATGAAGTGTCAATCTACGTTGAACTTCATCAGGGGTCAGAACCTTTGTAAGGTGTTTGGATTCATGCAAGGCTCAACTTCGATGGCTCTCTTTAGCTAGAGGTAATATGTATGAAACACAACTTTTGACTGCCATTGTTTGTTCATATCACTTGAATACCAAAGGGTAGTGAACTTCGCAGCAAGCGGTTCGAACAACTCTATGTCTGGGAAGGTCACACCTTCCGGAATCTCCCAGGCAAAAAATTCAATGAGTATCAGGAGCCAACTGAAATGAAATTCATAACCCTGATCATGTGCTTCTTATCATTCTAGTTCCAACTAGTTAACTAGGTACTTTGCCTAGTTCATCTGTAGGACTTCCACGCACTTCCCTACGAGGTCAATGACAAAGTCGATGACCTACGTAGGTCAGTTATTCCTTACTAAATTTCTAGTTATCAGTTGACATGCTAGGCACACTGTGCCACTCTGGATGGAAGATACCTTGTAGCCTATTGTTCCCTTCTCAACATCGCCATATGTATCCTTGATCTTCTGTGCCAGCACGCGATCTGCGGATTTTCCCAAATAAAAATCCTACGGGTCGGGTCCTTGCATACTCAGTCCTATGATCCTATGGATCACCGTTGGGTCAACTGTAATATGGTGGTCTAGCCATAAGTAGTCGCCATGGTAACACGACACTAGCATCTTGACACATGCGTTGAATTCCCGGTGTCTTCCAAAGAGTGGGATCTTCATGACATTCAACAGGGTGGACTGTGTGAGGTTCATCGTCCACGGCTAGGGAATTATCTTTGAATTCTTCCCCTTCGTTCTGGTTAGGTACTTGTATAGGGTGAGCATACCATAAATATTGCGATCTTTGAGGTTGAAGTCGTTGAACTTCAATTCTATGATCTCATCCTACTCTGTTCAAACTACGTGTATCCCCTTGAGGAGGTACGCAGTGACCATGGTGTACTCGAAATATCTTGGCACACTATCACAATTCAACGCCCCAGCCAGAGGTGGTATGTAATTGGGAAATATGGTTGGAATCAGCTTCACATTTGCTAGGTCGTCTTTGTGCTTGGTTCTCTTTTCCACTGATGGTCGGGATGGTCCATCTCCACGAGCAATCGAAGGAGAGGCTTTCATTGTTCTTGTCGATGAAGCTTGTGCACCTACAGACATCGACATTACTCGTTCGGTCATGAGGTTGATGAGAACCTCTTCGAAAAATTTCTCTGGAGCATTGAATTCGTCCAACATTCACGCTCGGGGTTGAAATCTTGGGTTCGAGGAGTAACTTAGACATTGCAATGGGATAGAGGAAAGTAGTGCAATGATCACTATGTAAAATCAACGAGTCTGCAGGCTCAGATTCACAGTTAGAAAAAGTTTTCTCGGTGCATGGTGCGATGGGATAAATAGATAACTTGGCAACGGATCTCTTACAATGGGTGAGAAGCCTTCATTAACTTGGTTATGTCTATTACGTCACGATCCAACGGTCTGGTGGTGAACCATAAATGCCTTTCTACCCATTCGGAGGCTCGGACGAATGGTTATATTGTTCCCAATGGCTATATTGCTTCACCTTGGCAAAGTGCCATGTGATGTTGTTCTGTTATCCCGATGAAGCTCCTTTTGCAATTTTTCCCTCTGTGAAGTTCCCTCTGGAACCTTCTGTAACTTTTCAATCGTAGCTCTCTTCTTACTTAGTTTTCTAGCCTTCTTTCCGGTGAGCTTCATCTCAAAATTCCTTTTTCCATTTTGATTATTATCTACTTTTGGCATAGTTACTTCGCGCTGTTGAGATTCTTTCCTAAGATTCAAGGGTGATACTTCTTCTTTATCTAGAATAGGTACTTCAATCTTCTTTGGGTCTTCTAGTGTTCTTGCAACTTCAACATATGGGTCTCTGGTGTTAAATAGCTTCGATCTGTTCTTCTATTCTTCAATCAAGTGTGTGATCCTTCTAGTCATGAAATCTTTTAACTCTTTCTTCTTATTCTCTAAAAATTATTCTTCTTCCTTCCTTCTGGTCTGATCTCTTTCAATCCAAGGTTTTCCTAGTAACATGGTAAATGGGGCGTTGTTCTCAATAAATTTAACAATCTCAAAATCCTCCTTTGTCGAAGTCCCATTAGCATTCATAGGTATCTGGGTGAGATTTCCACATAGGTTTATCATATTTCCTTTGAATAGTCCTATTCCTCCTAATGAAGGAATCATAGCAGGCCTTCCTATAGCTTCCCAAGTTCTTTTTGTTATGATATTCACTTGTGTTTCCTCATCTAGAACACAGTCAATGTCGAAGTCTCCTATTCTTGCTTCTATGCATGCTTTTTCTTTGAATATCTCTGATAAGATAACATGTCAGTGGTCATTCAGGGTGTCTTTTATCTGTAGCAATACTTTCTCTGATTCTTTCTGGGGTTCTACCATAATCGTAGTTTCTAGATCTGCCTTATGGTTTTCTTGTCTCATGTTCATTCCTTCAAGCTTAGCAATCATTCTAGGGCAATCTAATACTTCATGGTCCATAGCTTTGCAACAAAGACAACTAGGTCTTATCCCAGGGCATTCCTTAGCAAGATGTCCCAGTTTTCTACAACTATAACAGAGGGTTAATCCTCTCTTTCTTTTAAATGATCCCCAGCCTTTCATGTACTGCGTGCTAGGATCGTGGTAGCTAACCTGCAAACATTTCTTTCTAGGATCATGCATCCACTCGTTAGTCCAAACATTCTTTCTATGCATAGGTATAACATATCTTTCACTATTCTTATCATATCTATGCATGTCAAACCTTATTTCTTCTATTAGCACCCTAGTTTTCAAGCTAGGACATAATCTATCAAACATACCTAGATCCATACTATTGAAACAAAAATTTCCACTTATCTTACTTCTACAGAGCACAAAGCTTTCAGATCTAGAACTTTTCACTATTCTTACCTTTATCAGAGCACAAAGAGTTCAGATCTTACCTCTTTTCTTCATATCAGACTTCTTTTCTTTAGCACAAAGCTTCTCAAACTAAGTAGAGTACTGCGCACTAGGGCAACAAATCTACGCACAGAGCTTTCACAATTTTAGGTCGGATCTTTGCACAAAGCTTATTCTTTCCCAGTTCCCAGCAATCACAATTTCAGGTCCCAGCAACAGAACCACTTGTTGGCATAGGGGCAGACCTAGGGTTCAATGCTACAACAATGCACTAACAAAACCCTAACTAGCAACCCTTTCAGAAACACCTGCGAAGCAGTTGAAGTCTCACCTGAGGTAGAGGCAGGGGTGGTTGCAGGACTCAGGTGTCTGCAACCTTAACTGGGACACATATATGTGATTGTAATACTTAACAGAGCACTTAGCACCGACAGTTCATCAATATTTGACCACCATCTACTCCACAGATATAACAGATCATCGCATCATTCATTCAGATATGATGTATCTAAGCACTTATCATAGAGAGGCAGATTAGATCTAGCAGATTCAAGCACTAAGCACATTCACATAGGTCAGATATAACATCCATATACATTGTTAGCACAAAGCATAAATAGAACTATCTATCTATATCAAAGCATTTAGCAAGTAAAGACATAAACACATCAATACATCGCAAAAAGCATAGAAATACAACATGTACGTGGTTCACCCCCACCCTGGGGCTACGTCCACCAACTCTTCTTCTTTATTATCTTCAATCAAGCTTATTACAGGCACATAGCATCAAAATCCTACTCCGTAGAAGATAGGAGATCTACATGCACTCTGCCAGATCCTCCTTCTTCGAGTTAGGGTACAGCACCAAGCCTTCTTACAATTACTTGCACGTAGCTCTACAATTCTCACACAGTATGCACAAAGCATATTCAATCCATACTTAGCACTTATCCCAATATCACACAGATATGCCTCTCCTTACATTGCCTAGACATCTATTTATACTTTACAAAATAGGCCTAAACATGGGTAAACCCATGGGCCGACATCCCCATACCTGTTACATAATCCCAAATCCAAAAAAGGACCCAAAAAGGGGTTGAGATCTCGCGATCTCTACTTCATCTTGCACTTCGCATTCAACAAGCTATCGAAGTCCCAAAATAGGTCAAACTTGACCAAATATCTCCCAAAACTTGGTCAAGGGCCAACACTTAGGAAGATGGTGTAACACATATACAAGTTTTTTGGGATTGACTTCTTGTTATAAAATGGAAGAGGTGGGAGTTTGCTCTGAAAAAATTCACTCCAATGATTATTTCTTGATGTATGGTCCTTACAGGAAACTTTCACTAATATTTATTTTTCTCATATCTATAGGGATATGAATGTGACTACGAATGGATTATCTAAATAAGGGCTAGAGCTAGATTGTGGTGTATGGATAGTTTCATAGGATCAACAAGACCATAGATCAAAATCCATACATGAACCATGGTTGTAATATAATACTTATTTTCTTTAGTACCACATTTTCTATTTTTAACACAAGGTTGTATGGATGGAATATGTAGGGATTACTAGCTAAAAAAAATATTGCTGACGATAAAGATATAAACATAGGGAAATATTTTTTTGAAAATAGGTTATGAACTTTTGGTGCAGTTTTGTGTTCTAATTTTGTAATGTGACTTTCTCAAGTCAATTATTTGAGGGCCTTAAAGGCTAAGTCTGAATGCTTTATAGCATATGAAAAATGTAATATTGTTTTTATAAATAATATTACAAGACTTTTTTTCTTGGAAAAAAAAATGTATGGGCTACAAGGCATCACCTCACAGGAATTCAGTGATGCAACTTCGAATTCTACTTCATCCACCTAATCAACATTAATGGAAAAGTTTATTTTACATATCTAGGTGATTCTCATAATATATATCTCTTGCAACCATGCTAGTAGACTTGGTTGTAGTAGATCATAATTTTCTAGACCAAGATCATCAATTAATGCTTCAGAAATTATATTACATTGAGAACCACTACAACCAAAGAATTTACCTCATGATTCTTCACTTGAATTTCAATTCATAACAATGCATTAATTTCTCCACTTTCCCTTAGTTGTTGGAACATGGTGTTTACTATGGCTTCATCCATATCAGAGGTACAATATACCACTATTTCATTTGACTCAATAGCTGCATTATTTTCTCCTTTCTTGGGCTTATGCCTCTTTGGACACAATTTTGGATGGATTTTCCAGCACTTCTCATCTATGTTCCCATATGCATCACAATGTTTGCAATGCCAATTAGGATTTCTCCTCTTTTCGACTATGGCTATGATCTTCTTGAGTTTCATCCTATCCGTTTCTTCTTGGACCTTCTTCGACTACCCCTTCTTGGAATCCAACTCGATATAGTGAGCCTTCCTACTTGCCTCATATTTTCACACTAAGAAGTAACAATTTCTTTTAGGAATGATTGAATAGACCTCCAAGGTACTTCACCACCACTCTCCTCTCTTCCAAAGAGATACCCATCCCAATGGCTTGTTTCCTGAATTCACAAATGTACTTTTGCACACCTTGTCCCTATTCTTGCCGAAGGTTCTCCCATTTCATGAGCCACTCCTCTTCCTAGCCCATGGGATAAAACTATGATTCCCATTCATTGAAAATAGGGATACTCCAATCATGTAATGGCTTATGAAAAAAATGGATGATTCAAGAATCTTCCACATGTATACAAATTCCATAACAAGTCCATGGTGTTTAAATCCCTACGATACATTGGATAGAACATGCAATCAAGTCCCAAAATTGAGTTGTGCATAAAGTTTCAAAACATTTGTCCTTGAAAAATCTGTGGCACTATCATAAATTGTGGGACAAACTATCCATTATTGATTTGTAATATTCAGATAAGATTGCAGGTGGAATTGCAAGAACATTGATGTGATAACAAGTTAAAGCATATGTGCATATTCTTACTATATAATGTCATAATTGTATCTTATCCATTAATAGAGGAACAAAAAGTGTATTATAGGGAGTTTCAATTCATAATCAGATTCAAATGGTCTTGTAGTCCCTAAGGAATTATTTTCATAAAAACCTCACTAAAAATATTTTAGAAAGATACACAATAACAAATTAGAAGCAAACAAACAAACCGTGCAACTACCATGCAACTTAATATCAACATAAAGTAAAAATATTGAGGAGGTAAAATAAGTCAAATATTAACACCTTCAAATAACTTGCCAAACCTCCATAATTCCAATGAAATCATTAAAATTAATAGCCAATAAGGAAATCATTATCCTTCTTTCCCAATTCCCACTAATCATTGCATTAAGGAAAACACACACCATTTTGGGGATAAAAACAATCCCATAATAAGCCCGACTCCTAAAAATTTAAGTATCCCTAATACAGTGGATATGGATATCTATTGTTGAACTAGTGTTTTGACTCTTGGATCTGATACTCTGGGGGTTTCTGGATCCATTTTAGTTAATTGTTTAACATGATTGGTGATTTTCGCATGTGTGTGTCATATAATAAGGTTTGAATATTATATATGATGCATGTGAAATAAGGAACCAACACAATCTCAATAGTATGTATTATGTGGAAAAACCAAGAAATACAACTCATATGCTAAAAGTAGAGACTAATCATCAGCTATATCTCATGGATCATCACTGGAATACAATGCAACTAATATAAAATACCCATGATCAGAACATGTGAATAGATCTACACATGCATGGATAGATCGAAAACATGTAGCTCCAGAAAGTCATGACAACTGATGCAAAAGAAGGATATACTCGCCCTGGTGGATATGCTCAACCGATCGGCCCAAAAACTATCTCAAACTATGCAACCTAGCCTCTAGGTTCCTCCTGATCTCTGTCGGAATGAAGATCAACTCACTGAAGCTTTGAATGAACCCCAGATGATATCCCCTGGGGAGTTGCACACCTCCTAGGCTCTGACAATGTGCCCTAGTGATTCCCCTGAAGGAATCCACTGATGTATGTCTTGAAATGTGCGCCCTAGCCTCCTCTCAACTAGGTCATAAGGAATCAACGAGATAATCCTTGGTCTCGTCTAGCTACACATAACCCTCTCTAACCCTTGCGCCCTCACTGGTTGCACTTCACAATCTACGAACTGGATTTGTATACTCTTGATCTAGCATAGTGAAATACCTGGATGGTATCTTCGATAGGCTAGGGTGTGTCTTCCAACACCGAAACTGATCTAGATGGTGGTTTCCTCCAAAAATCCACAAAACATCAAAAAGGTCGACTTTCTCCTCTAGAACCTGTTCTCGACTCAAAATCATAAAGTAATGAGAAATTAGGTTGAATTCCTCCTTTTATATATTCCCCGATCTAATTCTCTATTGACATCACTTAATCTAGGCACTTTTCCTCCTAAGTTGAGTGATTAATTAATTAATTCCCCCCCTCAACACCTTTCTTCTATTTATCTGTTGACTTTGGCTTAAGTGACTTTTCCTATGCTTTTTGGCTTAATTCATCGTTTAGACATTTATTCACCATTATTTCTCCCCTTGTTCCATGTTTGTGCCTGAATATAGTCTACGAGAATAGATAGACTACTAATTCACTCCCTGTTGGCCATCACAAAGATCAACTATTCATTCTTGATAAAATAGGAAAATAATACTTTTTGAAGCTTAGGCAACACAAATACAACCTTGTCGAGATTCATTTTTAAATCAACGAGTATTTTTTGAAACACAATTCATCATATGTACTCTTCAACAATTTCCACTACAAAATTTCCAAGAGAAAAACACCTCTTGCATTTGCATTGTTACACCCATGCATGCATGTGTGTGTGTGTGTACATATAGGACCATGGAGAGGAGCCAGTAGACTATTCGAAGAATGGAGAGGAGGGAAATTATGAATTCTATCTTCAGTTCTAGGGATGAATTCTTAATATTTAGAAAATCTTTAGGGCTTATGGTAAAGAAATAAAAAAGAGTCTCGAGGGGTTTCAGACCCAAAAAAAATTGTAGTTGAATCATATATTTCGTTGGATGAGCCAAAGGTACTAGATGTACCAATCCGTAATTATGTGCAGGTAGAAAATGTGTTTGATGAAAGAAAAAATGATCGTTTCAAAACACATCCAAAGAATGTAGGGTTGGATGGTCGAGAGGGAGTAAATGTTTCTTGAGGGATTTTTTCCATTATTGTCGCAAACATAAAAGAAAGAAATAAAGAATAATCAAGAACATCGATGCATTTCTAAATGTGTTTAAATAAAAAAATTCTTAGGATGGATTTGAAAATTGTTGGCACAGGGGAAGACCCAAGGTTCAGCTCCAAGAGCACACCAACAAGCCCTAACTATCGGCCCTTTCGAAAACACCTGCAAAGCAAATGCAGTCTCACCCGAAGCAGCTATGAGGGGGTTGCAGGACAGATATGTCTACAACCAGGGGAATATCAAATGGATCTAGTACAACAACAACACAACATGCATCTATCACTTATCAAGCTAGATCTACCCTGTGCAGTTATAGATCTGATCTAATACAACAATGCAAATAACAATATAACAATGACATAGATCAAAGAATCAACCACACACACAACACAATATGTATGTGGTTCACCCTTTCTCTAGGGCTACGTCCACAAAACTGTGCTACATTATATTGATGTAAAGCATACAGTTCTTGTCTACGCTCTCAACTCCCAGATCTTCTTTCTTCTTCTTCTCTCTTTATCTCGCCTTCTTGTGCACTCAGCTGTAGGACCTGACCTTCACACACAATTGAATATATTACAATACCAGAAGGCTCTCTCTCTCAACACTTCCCTCTCTCAATACAATAATATCTCATCACAACAATGGAGCTAGATCAACAACAATACCCTACCAACCCAACATAGGCCCTTTAGACCTCTATTTATACATTACAATCATTCACCGACAACCCTAGGCCGAAACCTAGGTGCCAAAACCCTAGGCGTCTAAACCCTAGGTCAATTTGACCCGCTTTTCTGGGCTTCACCAGCCTGTCTTTCCTTTCCTCTTGCGCGGTGCTCCAAAGCATCCAATGGTGGATTTTTCCTGCTTGCTAAGTTGTCCTTGATCCTTCTTCCTTGCTTATCTATCGTCCCTGATCTCCTTTCGTCCAATGGCTTGATTTTTCAAACTTCGCTCCATATTTTCTTCTCTTTTGCTCACTTCGTCCCAGTGATAGTTACTGTGTCTTCCGTGAAGTTATATTTTCACCCTTTCTTCCTTTTTCTTTGCTTCCTTCCATAACCAGGGGCCAACAGCTCCCAACACTCACATGTGACTCATCCCAAGGCACTTCAGATCTGATCTCTTTGTTTTGCTTTGACTTTGGATTGCACAGGGTAGCCTTTGCTTTCTACTCTATGCTTTCTTCTCATCCTTGTGCAGATTGTCTTTTCTATGTCTAGTACCCAATTTCAACTGCACCTGGTACCTAAAACCTTTTGTTCCATGCTCCTACTATGAGCAGCGAGGCAACTGGTTGTCATAATACAACTTCAGTCAACTCCCATTCACTAATCCTTCCTTCCATGCTCCATTCAATGTCTTCAATTGTGCAGCTCCTCCTTCTGTAACATACGTGATCTCATATGGCCCAAGCCAATGCGTTCTAAACTTCTGAGGATGTTTCAGGAACTTACTGTCATACACCAGTACTATGTCACCTTTCTTGAATGCCTTCTTCTTGATGTGCCTATCATGATAAGCCTTCTCTCTTTACTTCTGAACTTGTTGCTGGAATCCTGCAATAAATCTATCTTCTTCCAGTTCAACCAACTATGCAAGCCTCTCTTGAACTACTCCAGTATCATCCATGTGTGTAAAAGCAGTAATTCTCAGGCTTGGTAGTAAATACTCCATTGGAACAACATCTTCAAGACCATAAACTAATTTAAAAGGGGTCTGCAGTGTTAATTTATTGCAAGTGGTTCTATAGGCCCATAGTACTGCAGGTACTCTTAAATCCCAATCATCTCTATTCACACTGCATACCTTCGTTAATTTTGTCTCCAAGATCTTGTTGAATGCTTCAACTGTTCCATTTGCTTGTGGATGGTAAGGTGTACTCTTCTGATGGTGGACTGCAAATTCTTTAGTCAGTGCTTCGACTATCTTATTGATGAAGTGTGTGCCTTGATCACTCATAAGGATATTTGGGCATCCAAACCTGGTTATTATGTCATCAAATATAAAACACGCAGTTGTAGTTGCACTACAGTCCTTAACTGCTCTGGCTTCAACCCATCTAGTCAGGTATTATGTCGCAGTAATTATGTACCTTGCTCTTGTGCACTTCCTTGGTGGGTTTATAGGTCCCACGAACTCAATGGCCTACTTTTCAAATGCTTGTAGGGTCATCTGTGGTGCTAATGGAATTTCATCTCTTCGGGATGGTTTTCCAACTCTCTAGCATACATCACAGGCTCTGGCATAAGCTTTAGCATCTCTGTGTAAGGTAGGCCACCAAAGGCTATCTCTCAGAATCTTCTGCGCAGTTGCTCTCCCTGCGTAATGTCCTCCTGCGGTGCCTTCATGAGCTTCTGCGAGGATCAGCGGGCGCTCTGTATCCATAACGCACCTCCTTAATATCTCATCGGGCCCCATTTTGTATAGTTGACCGGCTATAATTGAAAATTCTGCAGCGCGCACCACTAACTATTTCTTCTGGGGAATTGTGTACTCACTAGGTTCCATTCCTGTTGACAGGAACTGGACTATGTCTGCGAAGTGGTCATCAATATTTATAATGGAGAGAAGCTGTGCATCTGACAATGTATCCTCCAAACTGGTGGGTTCTTCGCCATGTTCCAACCTCGACAAGTGGTCAGGGCCCTTGTTCATTCTTCTTGTCTTAACTATGATTTCAAAATCATATTCTTGAAACAACATAAGCCATCTTCATATTCATCCCCCCAACACTGGCTTGTTGACTAGGTACTTTAGCGCGGAGTGATCTGTGAACATTTTAAAGTGTCCTCCCAACAAGTAGTGGCGGAATTTTTGCAGCACATACACCATGGCTAGTCCTTCTCTTTCGGTGGTGGTTTAATTAATTTCAGTTGTATATAGCTTCCTGCTAGAAAAATCTAACAGATGGTTGATATCCCCTTCTCTAGGTTGTGCCAGTACTTCTCCTAATGCAATAGAAGATGCATCGACATGCACATGAAATTCTTTGCTCCAATATGGAAAAAACAGAATAGGCGCAGTAACCATCTTGTGTTTCAGTGTGTCGAAGCTCATATGGCATTCTTCTATCCAGCTAAACTGACAGTCTTTCTTCAACAACTTCTCCATAGGTGTTGTAATCTGTGCATATCCTTTGATGAATTTCCTGTGATAGCCAGTATGTCCCAGCACAGTGCGTAGTTGTTTAACTGAAGTAGGAGGCAACAAATCAACTATAATTGCAATTTTTCATGGGTCAACTAGCAATCCCTGCTTGCATACAATATGTCCTAATAGTACTCCAAATGGTGAGAAGAATATGCACATCTTCATATTTAAAGAAATTTGACACTGCCTGCATTTATCCAACATTAGCCTTAGACATTCAATATGGTTTTTCAACAAACTAAACACAGTCCAGCCATCAAAATATGCTTCTAAAAATCTATGCAAGAACTCTTTGAAGTCTTCTACCACCACCTTGAAAAGATGGTTGGGGCATTCTTCAGTCCAAATGACATCACTGTGTATTCGTAGGATCACCATTCTATGGCAAATGTGGTCTTGTGGCGGTCCTCCTTGGCAATCCGGATCTGATGGTATCCTGAAAATCCATCTGTAAAAGAATATACTTCCTGGCCTCCCACAATATCTAATACTTCATCAGTGAATGGTGTAGGGAAAGGGTCATGAAAACAAGCATCATTCAACTACTTGAGATCTACGCAGATCATGATCTCACCTGTCTTCTTGTCTTGTACCACCATAGGGCTAATCCACTCTGAATCTTCGACAGGTTCTATAATCCCTGCTTCTAGCATTCTGTCAAGCTCAATCTTCACTTTTTCCTTATATTGAGGGTTCAATCTATAGGGTCTTTGCTTGACTGTCTTCACACCTAGTTTCAAAGGTATCCTCATCTCTCCCATAGGACCTTTGATACCTTTCATTTCATAGCAACATCCCAATAATCTCCGACATTGGCAAGCTTTGGTGTCTCCTCCATCCCAATATTGACTTTTTTAATCTTGATTGGCTGACCAATAAATGGTAGCTCCAGTCCTGGTCCTTCCACATCTCTTTGACCTTTTGTTTTAGTGATGTTTACCTTCTTGGGGTCATCATTGTCAACATTGATATTGTAGCAATTCTGCAATTTTTGGAGAGGCACAGTCCATTCATCCTCTTCTTGTCCCATAGAGAGGCTAGATGCCTCCTCGAATACCTTCTTTCTAACAATCTATAATTCTTGGTCTACTGAAAGATATTCACTTTCAAATAAAAAGGTGGTTACAAAATTTTGAATCGTACCTTCCCAGTCTGCAGTGATGAGGCGCAGCTCCGCTTGAAGGTACCAGTTGATAGGGGTCGTATCCAGCATGTTAATGAATCTATGCACCCATTGTTCTCAAGGGATGTCGCTCTAGGCCTCTTCACAGCTTCACACATGGTCCTTTGGGAAACTTCAACCGATATACCTTACTTCACAACTGACTTCTTGTGTCGAGAACTGTGTTGTTATCAAGGTTCGACATTATGCCCAATCAGTAATATTAATTTTGTGTGTCCCCCACCATATTGTTGGTTTGGCTTTTAGGGCCTCATCCATTACCAACAACCTCTGTTGTGTTGGTACATTTTCTTCAAAATCTGATAGGAAGGCTTCTAAAGGGTTCAGACCATCAAAGGTGGGTAAGTTACTTACTATTGTGCCGATCCAACAGACTTCTCTTGTTAATCTAGCACATCGTCTGGTGGATACTTCATACATCTGGTTCTGCCAGTTTTCCAGCACTTCTTATGAATCTGATGAACATGCATTGTCACTTCACCATCTCATATTCCCATCAGTTGTAGGGTTGATGTAATCTGGTTGTATCGTTGTCAGTTTGTATATGTTTTCTAGTGCATATGCGTAGTATTCTTCTCTGATGGGCTCTATGTATCGTTAACCTTCATCTAGATCTAAAGGTGTGATAACCCTAAGGCCATCCTTTTCAAAATTCATGCGTCTTTTCTTTAAGTCAACAACAATAGAGTTATCAAAGGCCCAATCAATTCCTAACAATGCAAGGTAAGGACAACTATTTCAATTACCTCAAAATCTGTAAACGTTCTTACTCCATCGATGTCCACAGGGACATGCTCCAATCATCCAAATGGGCTGACAGCTTCCTGATTAGCCATCCTAAGCCTGATAGAGGAGTAGATAAACTTCATTTTTCCCATCTGTGCCCAATTTTGCTTCGTCATGACATTGACCTCCGACCCTAAGTCGAGGACTACATAGTCTATCTCATACTCTCCTATTTGAGCATTCAAATGTAATTCCTTATTTGTCCTTCTCTTCTTACCAATTTGGTGTACTGCTCTATTCAGTAAGGGGTCTGTCTTTCCTAGTTCATACTATCTGATTAAGTTTTGTAGATCTTGAACAGTGTTATCATCCTGAATTAACTTAATACAAGTGTATAAAAAATCCATGAGCTTGCTTACCTCTTTTCCTTCTCTTGGCAAAGCAGACTGATCAAATGCGTGAGGCTTTCCATACTCTCTTATTTATGGCTGTGTTTTTAACGAGGAACCTTGATCTACTTTGAATTCTTGTCTTGCTTCCTCAAAGATTTGTCTTTCTTTCTTTGCATTAAAGGCTTGGGTCTTCTTTGTGGCCTTCCTGATACCTGAGTCTTCTGAATGATTTCCTTGAGTCATTATATCCTCTCCTATAGCAGTGCCTCCTCTAGTTATGATAGTGACTCTAGGGTCTCTTCCGTGAGGTTCATCATATATCAGTTGCATTTGTGGGTTCTGCTGAGGTCCTCATTTTTCCTAAAGCTTAGCAAGCAGGACAGGACATTCTTCTATAACATGGTCAAATGAGTTGCAGTAGCTGCAAGTGGTACAAGGGTTCTAACAATCCCTTACAAGGTGTCCTGGTTGTGTGCAATTGTAACAGATGATTTTTCCTTAGCCTCGACTCATTCCTCCTCCTTGTCCTCTTCCTCTGAATCCACCGCGAGGATTGAATTTTCCTCTCCCATGAGAGTTATATTGCGTAGCATTTCCCTCTTGTTGTACTTTGCCTTGGATCTTATATATGTCTCTCGACCTTTTGTGCATGAGATCATAAGCCCTAAAATCTCTATCATCATGTCCTACAGACTTACAGAATGTACAATATAAATTTGTAGGTGTTTGGACATACTTCTGTGTAGCACCACTTTTCACTCACTACTGTGTAGGTGTTACTACGCGGAATAACAACATTCTCACTCACAATTAGTCACATGCATTCAAAACAAGTTAAACACATTCAACATAGAGTAATCATACGATTTACTGCCATAATCAACAATCAATACTATTTAACATCAATTCATATACACAGCAGAATACATGATGATTATAATACACAGAGATACATAAACATAATTAAAGCATTATCTGGTACTTATCTTTGAACAGTGGTAGATTCCAACAACCAAGTGCAGTCCTTCCACGAACTTCCCATCCTTAGACTGCATTTCTCATCATCTTAACAGTGGGTCACCCCCGAGCTGGGACTAAGATCCACCCCAAGACAAGGAATCCTAGGCTAGGCTAAGGTTACAGGGAAACAACACACAACCACAAGGATGGGATTCTCTCCCAGGAACCTCTCACGCTCACTTCCCATAGACCCTCATTCCCCACATGCATGTTCCACCCCAGGAGTATACACCTTCTTTGTCACCTTGACAGTTCTTCGGCTGCTAACCTCCCTTGCCTTGGGTTATAGCAACATGCCGGACTGGAAATCTTCGGGCTTTGTGGCAGCTACAAGGTTCCTTCCAGGAGTTCTCTCCTTCCTCGATACACTCTCTCTCCTGGAGAGAGTGTTGCTCCACTGGACAACAAGCCACACGCATTCCAGCACTGCGTGGCCACAACAATCAATAGGGAAAACTGACACGGCTTTCCTACAGGCTCAACAATGGCCGAATGGCTCATGGTCACAACTTTGGGATAGAGACCCCACACAGAAGCTCGATCTCAGATAGAGGATACACACGGATTCTCCAGACGAACATAGGTTTTTTAGTTTAGAATATGTATGAGGTTTTTCTGCAGAGGTTGGATCCGTCGTATTGCTCAGAGTTCGTATGCCCTCAGGCCATCGGGTGGAATGGAGGAGAACCCCCATCACGTCTCATCTTCGTCATTTTATTTCATGGGTTGGGGCTGACACTTGTCACCCTGGAAACTACATGCATTTACCCAGCACGCATCACCTTCCTCATGGTTAGGAACTTAAGATAAAACATGAAATGCTCATGCCTTTTTGGAATAATATTAAAATATTATTCCCAAGGCTGAAGCCCCCTAGGCTTAACACTTAGCCCCTTTTCCCACCTTCCAGCCCCTAATCCCTTGCCTTCTCTGTGGAAACTCAGTCCCCCTTCACCCATTCATCATGGTCGGTCTTCACCTGGCGGTGTTTACAAATTTTTATTAATTTGTTTTGCGTGATTACATATACAACAGCAGGCTCCTAGCCTTCAACACTTAGGCTCCCTAGCCTAACAAACACATAAGCCACCAACTTATAAAAACTTCGCTCACCAGCCTATAAAACATAATTTCAATTCCTTTCAGAACATGATTTACAATAGGGCTCGGCCATGGGGACACGACAATCCCCCTCTCTGCAAGCCTTTCAAAATTTTCAAAAAGATGCGGGTACTCTGCCCACATAGCATCTGCATGCTCCCATGTCATGTCCTTGGGACCGTTCCAGGTCCACTGGACCTTTACAAGCTCTATAGTTCGATTCCGGAGTTGTTTTCTTTTCCTGTCCAATATGCGCACATTATGCACTTGCAGGACACCTTCTGGTTCCACATGAATCACATTCCAATCGATAACACGATTAGCATCAGGTACATATTTCTAGTGAAACATGAAACACATTATGTACAGTCATAGACGCAGGTAATGCAAGCATGTATGCAACTGGCCCAATCCTTTCCAGGATCTCAAATGCCCACAAAATCTTGTTGCCAATTTGGCACAATTTCCCAACTTCAGGGAACTCCTGTTAGTCCTCACTTTCAGGAAAACATGGTCACCCACTTTGAATTCTCTATGGGTTTTGTTACTGTCAGTGTAACTTTTCTGCCTATCATGGGAATCTTTTAGATTCTGTTTAATTTTTATCATTTTATCTTCCATCTCTTTGAGCAGTTCAGGCCCAACAAGTGCTCTATCAACTGGATTATCCTAGCTCACTGGAGTGTTTCACTTTCTTCCATAAAGTGCTTCGAATGATCTCATCTTCAATGATGCATGATACCCATTATTGTAGGCGAATTCTACCAAATGCAGGTAGTCTTCCCACTTTGATGGCTTATCCATCACATACATTCTTAGTATGCCTTCTATTACCCTGTTCACCCTCTCTATCTGACCATCAGACTGAGGATGATACGTTGTACTAAAGTTCAGATTCGTTCTGAATCCTTTGAACAGTCCTTTCCAGAAATTTGAAGTGAATTACGGGTCCCTATCAGACACAATTGTCTTAGGAATTCCATGCAAAAGTGAAACTTCTTTTAAAAAGATATCAACAACATCAGCTGCCCTGTGGGTGGTTTTCAGTGGAATAAAATGGGCAGCTTTAGTAAGCTTGTCTACCACCACCATGATTGAATCATGTTGCTTGCTTGTTCTAGGTAGTACGGTGATAAAATCCATTGTTACCATGTCCCATTTCCATTCAGGAATGGGTAAAGGATGCAGCAACCCTGCTGGGTGCCTATGCTCAACCTTAACCTTCTAGCACTCCATACATCTGGCGATGTATTCAATGATTTCCTTCTTTAGACCCAGCCAAAAGTAATGGCTTTTGACTTCTACCACAGTTTTTTGGTATCCGGGATGTCCAACATAAGCCACGTTATGCATTTCTTTCAGGATTGCTAGCTTCAAATCTCGGACATTGGGTGCATACACTCTGTTTTTATATAGAAGTAAGCCATCAGTTCCCAAGGTGTAAATTTCCTTGGTCTGTGGTCTCTCATGCTGTTGTAGCTTTGCTACTAAACCTCTGTACTGCAAATCAGCATTTACAGCTTCCAAAATTCTGTCTTTAATCTCAGTCCTGTACATGCTAATGGTTGTAGCATGTAATTCGTGCACTTTTATGTTGAGTGCATCAACCACCTTATTTTATTTCCCTTTGATATGCTTGATATCAAAGACATATTCACACAGAAACTCCAGCCATCTGATTTGCCTGACATTTAAAGTCGGTTGATCAAATAAATACTTCAGACCGTTATGGTCTGTTCTCAACTCAAATCTTTTTCCCATGAGGTAATGTCTCCATTTCCTCAAGGCATGGACGATTGCTGCCAGCTCTAATCGTGAGTGGCATAATTCCTCTCATGCTCCTTCAACTTTCGGGACTTGTAACAAACTACAAATCCCTCTTGGCTGAGAACTCCTCCCAGTCCCTCCTTACACACATCGATGCACACTACATAATCCTTATTTGGATCTGCAATCTTCAGGATTTGAGCACTGGTTAGCAGTTGCTTCAATCGTTGGAAGCTTCTCTCACATTCTTCAGTCCACTGGAACTTCTTCTCCTTCCTTTGCAAGGAAGTGATAGAACCTTTAGAATCCGGCTATAAACCTTTTATAGTAGCCTGCCAGACCCATAAAAGATCTAACTTCCACCACATTCCTTGGCACTGACCATTCTCGAATGGCCTCAACCTTTTCAGGATCCACAGCGATCCCTTCCTTTGATATAATGTGCCCCAAGTAATGAATCTGCCTTTGATAAAATGAGCACTTGCTCAGTTTTGCGTACAGTTGGTGTTCTCTCAACACCTGCAGCACCATTCTCAGGTGTTGCTCATCTTCTTCCTCTGTCTTGGAATACACCAAGATATCGTCCAAGAAGACTATGACAAACTTGTCCAAATAATCTCTGAACACTCCATTCATTAAGCACATGAAAACAGCAGGCACGTTGGACAGGCCGAATGGCACCACCGTGAACTCATAATGACCGTACCTTGTTCTAAAGGTGGTCTTGCTGATGTCCTCATCATTTATTCTCATTTGGTGATATCCTGATCGGAGATCTATTTTTGAAAATATTTTTGCATCCTTCAACTGATCAAAAAG
>ML811851.1:91825-102580 GCA_009831015.1 Picea engelmannii | reverse complement strand
TTCCTCAAGGCATGGACGATTGCTGCCAGCTCTAATCGTGAGTGGCATAATTCCTCTCATGCTCCTTCAACTTTCGGGACTTGTAACAAACTACAAATCCCTCTTGGCTGAGAACTCCTCCCAGTCCCTCCTTACACACATCGGTGCACACTACGTAATCCTTATTTGGATCTGCAATCTTCAGGATTGGAGCGCTGGTTAGAAGCTGCTTCAATCGCTGGAAGCTACTCTCACATTCTTCAGTCCATTGGAACTTCTTCTCCTTCCTTTGCAAGGAAGTGATAGAACCTTGAGAATCCGGCTATAAACCTTCTATAGTAGCCTACCAGACCCATAAAAGATCTAACTTCCACCACATTCCTTGGCGCTGACCATTCTCGAATGGCCTCAACCTTTTCAGGATCCACAGCGATCCCTTCCTTTGATATAATGTGCCCCAAGTAATGAATCTGCCTTTGATAAAATGAGCACTTGCTCAGTTTTGCGTACAGCTGGTGTTCTCTCAACACCTGCAGCACCATTCTCAGGTGTTTCTCATATTCTTCCTCTGTCTTGGAATACACCAAGATATCGTCCAGGAAGACTATGACAAACTTGTCCAAATAATCTCTGAACACTCCATTCATTAAGCACATGAAAACAACAGGCACGTTGGACAGGCCGAACGGCACCACCGTGAACTCATAATGACCGTACCTTGTTCTAAAGGAGGTCTTGTTGATGTCCTCATCATTTATTCTCATTTGGTGATATCATGATCGGAGATCTATTTTTGAAAATATTTTTGCATCCTTCAACTGATCAAAAAGATCATCGATCCTTGGCAGAGGATACTTGTTCTTGATAGTTACCTTATTCAACTGCCGGAAATCAATGCACAACCTCAACGTCCCATCTTTCTTCTTCACGAATAGGACCGGTGCACCCCACGGTGACACGCTGGGGTGAATGTATCCCTTCTTTAGTAGCTCTTCGAGCTGCAATTGCAACTCTTTCAGCTCTGGCATACTCATTCTATAAGGAGCCTTCGAAACTAGAGCTGCTCCAGGCATCAAATTTATAGAAAAATCGATGTCCCTCTTCGGAGGTAGTCCAGGTACCTCCTTAAATACGTCCTTGAACTCTTTGAGTACCTCGTGGTCTTCCAGATTCGAGACTACATCTCGGGATGCTTCTTCCACCTGAGCTACAAATAATTGACAGCCTTTCTGGTAACATTTCTTCAGCTGCATGGCTGAGATTTCCCTAACAGCCACGACTCTAGGAATTCCTTGGACTGTTAACTAATTTCCCTCTTCGTTCAGGCATGTAAACCTCTTGTTATGGCAGTCCATAAGGGCATGGTGCTGGTCCAACCAGTCCATCCCAATTAAGCAATCGTATGAGCCTAAAGGCAGAATGTTCAATTCAGCCTTAGTGTTCATTCCTTTCATGTCTACTGAATAGGACTTAACCAATTCAGTGACCTTCCTTTTGGTTCTTATGGCCAACTTCACTAGCTAAGACTTTTCATGTTTGCTTCTTGTTAAATGCAAACTTTCCACCACTCTAGGATCTATATAACTATGGCTAGCCCCTGAATCAATTAAAATAACAAGTGGTCGGTTGTTGATCGTACCTTCCACTTCAATCATGTGTGATTGAAATTCTATTTGTTTGTTGTCCAAGGCTACGTAGATCCTCGGCATTATGCTGCCCATATCCTCCATTGTTTCATCTTGTTGAACAGTATGGACAGTTCTCACTTTATCTTTTCTGTGGGGGCAATCTCTATACCTATGATTCCCTTTACAACCCCAACACTCCATAGGTGGTGGTCTTGGCATCTGCTCACTCCCTTCAACTTTCCTGGGCTCTCTAAAAGATGACTGTCCCCAAGGATTGTTCCTGAAAAAGGGAGGCTTGTTTCCCTTCTGCCTTTGTTCTTTCTTAAACCTCTTCTGGTCATCCCAAGCCTTCTAAAAGGTAGGCTTTTCTCTTTGTTGTTCGTATAATCATTTCTCCCTTCTTAGGGTTTCTTCCATGGTCTTAGGATCGTCATATTGAATCTTGTCACGAATGGAAGGTGGCAGTCCACTCAGATACCTCTGAATTTTGACAGCCTCATCTTTAATGAACGAAACATACTTCAGTAGTTCCAGAAAACTTCATTCATACTCATCAATGGTCATGCTTCCCAACTTGAGTTTGAAGAACTCCTTCATCTTTCTGTCATAGTATCTTTTGGTCAGGTATTTCTTCTCGAAATACCTCTTAAACTCCTTCCACGTGACCTCTTTCTCTATGATGTTTTGCACCTGCACCAACTGATCCCACCACATGGATGATTTTCCTTTCAGCTGGTACATTGCAATTCTTCCTTCTGCATGGGTAGAATAATTCTGTAGTTGGAAGTATTTCTTCATACGCAACAACCATGTTTTAGCACCTTCTTCCTTCTTATGTTCACCATCAAATGTAGGCAGTTTAATCTTGTTGATTTCCCCTTTCAATTCATCCCTTCCAAATTTTCGGTGTTTTCTGGTAGGGGACAGGCTTGAACTACTGTGTGTCTTCTTGCCAGAATACTTCGTGGAGAGACGGTAAAGTCTGCTACCACTCCTCGATCTTCTTCTGCTCTCAGGGGTTCTGACACTTCCTAATCTGCTTGTGTCACTCTCTTTTTCCAATTTCTTTTCTATTCTTTCCAGGCTCTTCAACATTTTTAAGTTGAATTCACCCTGTCGATCCCTGATTTTCATGAGCTTTCGGCTATCAGCTCGACAAGCCTGGGCATCTTTCTGCAATTTTTCAATGAGTTTCATCATGTGTCCCTCTTTATCTATCTCTTTTATGTGCCCAATAGAGTTTGTTCCTTTGACTCCCAAGTTGACATCCTTTCCTTCTCTTTCGTCTTTTGTTTCAGAGGCAATCTGCACCTCTTCCAATTCCATACTTGGCGTTAGTTTCCGGCTGTCCTACACTTGTTGAAATCTACACACATAGTGTGCAGTCAACCGAAGTTTGTCAGGCCCTTAAACCTTCAAGTAAACTTACAACATTCATAAGCCAATGTGAACAAGAAAAACGTGTTGACTTCACAAAGTTTTCTGAGCTCTATCTGGCTCTGCAAATTCCGGGACTTCGGAACTTCAAAATCTCGGTCCACGAAGATCCAACAGTTAAATATTTGTAACCAAAGTCACCCTTTCGCAACTCGCGATCTCACGAGTTCGTGAGTCGAAGACCCTCGACTCATTTCCTCCAAACACCAATACCCAAGATGTGATACAGGTATGGCTCCCTCCTCGCTAGTGCCTGCTACACATGACCGTAGGCTAGGGCTAAGTGCTAGCACTTCTTCGCCAACTCACGACTTCACAAGTTGGAGTGTTGAGCCTTTGTGCTCGTCCTTTGTGAATTCTGAAATCGTGAATTAATTTATTCTCCGGGCCCATGGCACAGCTGTTTCCCTTCACCACAGTGGCACATGGTACATTAAGGAGGGTCCACATCACCTTTGGTGATGTCTTCTGGTCCCACCACTCTCGCCTGTATTCTCGACTCACTGGCACGTGGTACACGTTCATGCGCCCACATCCATTCCAAGCAAAATCCAACGGTTAGGTCCCCTCTCAAATCTACGACGTAGAGCTTTTCGGCGTTTCAGGATTTTCAGGCATCGGGAGTTCATGCACCCCACATCTCGAACTTTCATCTGCCGAAATCCTGAAAAAAAAAATACGCTTTACTCCTCCACTGAATCGAACGGTCAACTCCCTTCCTACAGTCTACGGTGTAGATCGTTTCGGGATTTCGGGTTTCGGGTTTTTGGAGGTGTTCACCTCCCTCACTTCCCATCTCCCAACTTTGCGAAATCTGAAAGGTTTTGTGACTAAATCGAGCGCGACTCCGCCAGATATAATGGTCGAGCCTTCCTCCCAGATCTACCACGTAGATCTCCACAGTTTTTCGGGTTTTTGGGATTTCACGTATCGTGATTCCCACACTCCTGTGCATTTCAAAAGGGATTTTAATCCCTGTGCACATTTTCCAGATCCGACGGTCACGAGGGTTCACCTTCCCTCTCAAACAGATCCTAAGGCTTCAGCACTGTTGGTGTGGAGTCTTCTCTCCCTGTGGCCATAGACCACACCGGTTGCGGTTTCGCACACCGCTATACCTTCTGAGCTTACCAAGGTCCGAAATCGGTCCTCAATACATAATTTCTCCTCACACCCTCGGTCCAAAGACCACTCAACTGACCCATCTAAGCTCAGTGTCGAAACCTTGGCTCTAATACCAAGTTGTAGCACCACTTTTCACTCACTACTGTGTAGGTGTTACTACATGGAATAACAACATTCTCACTCACAATTCGTCACATGCATTCGAAACAAGTTAAACACATTCAACACAGAGTAATCATAGGATTTACTACCATAATCAACAATCAATACTATTTAACATCAATTCATATACACAGCAGAATACATGATGATTATAATACACAAAGATACATAAACATAATTAAAGCATCATCTGGTACTTATCTTTGAACAGTGGTAGATTCCACCAACCAAGTGCAGGCCTTCCACGAACCTCCCAGCCTTAGATCGCACTGCTCATCAGCTTAACAGTGGGTCACCCCCGAGCTAGGACTAAGCTCCACCCCGAGCTGGGACAAGGAATCCTAGGTTAGGATGAGGTTATAGGGAAACAACACACGGCCACAAGCATGGGATTCTCTCCCAGGAACCTCTCATGCTCACTGCCCACAGACCCTCATTCCCCGCATGCCTATTCCACCCCAAGAGTATACACCTTCTCTGTCACCTGGATAGTCCTTCAGCTGCTAACCTTCCTTGCCTTGGGTTACAGCAACAGGCCAGACTGGAAGTCTCCGAGCTCTGTGGTAGCTACAAGGTTCCTTCCAGGAGTTCTCTCCTTCCTCTGTACACTCTCTCTCCTAGAAAGAGTGTTGCTCCACTGGCCAACACGCCACACGCAGTCTAGCACTGCGTGGCCACAACAATCAATAGGGAAATTTGACGTGGCTTTCCTACAGGCTCAACAATGGCCGAATGGCTCACGATCACAACTTTGGGATAGAGACCCCACGCACAAACTCAATCTCAGATAGAGGATACACACGGATTCTCCAGACGAACATAGGTTTTTCAATTCAGAATATGTACGAGGTTTTTCTGCAGAGGTTGGATCCGTCGTACCGCTCAGAGGCCATATGCCCTCAGGCCGTCGGGTGGAATGGAGGAGAACCCCCATCACGTCTCATCTTCGCCATTTTATTTGCATGGGTCGAGGCTGACACTTGTCGCCCTAGAAACTTCATGCGTTTACCCAGCACGCATCATCTTCCTCATGGTTAGGAACTTAGGATAAAACATGAAATTCTCATGCCTTTTTGAAATAATATTAAAATATTATTCCCAAGGTTGAAGCCCCCTAGGCTTAACACTTAGCCCTTTTTCCCACCTTCCAGCCCCTAATCCCTTGCCTTCTCTGGGGAAGCTCAGTCCCCCTTCACTCATTCATCGTGGTCGGTCTGCACTTGGCGATGTTTACAAATTTTTATTAATTTGTTCTGTGTGATTACATATACAACAACAGGCTCCTGGCCTTCAACACTTAGGCTCCTTGGACTAACAAACACATAAGCCACCAGCTTATAAAAACTTGTCTCACCAACCTATAAAACATAATTACAATTCCTTTTAGAACATGATTTACAACATGGATCGGCCTTGGGGATACTACATTCTGCATGTAATAGAACTCACATGTGCGGTGCCTATTTCTGCATACTTTGCACTAGGGCAGGTTGACTTGCTTCAAATGGCTCGATGCTCCTGAGGCCAAATATTCATGTAATAAAGGATAATGTTCCTTATCATGGCCTTTTTATATTCATCTTACACACCAGATATCGTCTCATTTTTCCTTCCCCTTGTCCTTCTTCATATTCTCGACCTGCAGAGATAAACTAGTCAGCTGGCTCAAGATTTGGATCATACCTAAGCTAGATTCTCCCATAGGGGTCGATTCAAGTTTCATAGTGATCTCCAATGCCTCAGCCTGCGAAGCGATCTTCTGTTGCATTAGAGGAACTCTGATGTGTGGTAACAGTGTAGCGATGAACCATTCTTTATTCTGTTCATCTGGGATCTGAAAAGTTAATTGGCATGTTAAGGTTTTGAATCTTTGATCGAACTCCCATACCAGTTTGGCTACTTTCTGCTTGATCTCCTTCAGTTCTGTAATACATTGAGATTTTGAATTAGGTTTCTTGATCTCGCCCAGTGGCTTAGTATGTGCAAGTCCTTGGACAAGCTTCATGTACCATATCAGTGCGTGATCCCTTAGGGTAGTGCTGAACTGGGTCCTTTTAACAACTTCATCGGTGACAATTTTAATATTCCATACGGCTTCGCACAGAAACCAATGTTGATCGGGATCTTCAGATCCATCTCCCCTAAATATAGGTAGCCTCATCTCATCTTCCATAGATATTCCTAGGGTTCCTAACTGAATATGTGGTGGGCTACTATGGACAGTGCTCTAGATGCTCTGGTGACTAGGATTACTTTGGTTTCTTACTACTTAATCAATAGAAAGTATAACAGTACTTACTTCGATGGTCTGTGTGGTTTCTAAGGTTTTGGGTTCTCTTCGTCGAAGCTCTTCAACTCGTCCTTCCTCTATTTCGGTGGGTTCTGAGAGTTCTTCATCCGTCAGATCTACTTCCTCTCCGTTGTAGAAACCCTCTTCCCCGTAGTTTTGCTTAAATAAGTTCTCAAGGTGAACCCCTCTGAATACTCTTCCACTGTGCGTATGTCCATATTTTGTATCATTGTAACTATTTGAATTCCTAAACATTAGCCTTTTTGAATCCAGCCAATCTATTGTATCTTCAAGATGTTCTTTTCGTGTAACAACATCTTGAATCTCAGCTTCAGAAAGTGAACAAATTTTCCTCTGGGTCCTTTGAAAAAGTATCTCTCGGCTTGGCTATATGATTCTATTCTATCAATATCAAACTCTGTGATGTACCATCCAATGGTACTATCGAACCAGTGATCTACCACTCGTGATATGGTGTTATCAATTTCCTTGACCTTCTTGATCAACTCTGACATCCAAACCACAGAAAGTCTAGATCGGATCTCGAATTGGGTATCGGCTAATATAGCTAGCCACTCATACAGCTCCTGATGGATTCCTCCAAAGAATATCTTGTGTATATCTGTAAAAATGTACTTCTCCAACTAGTCCTATGAACTAATATTAGGGTCCTTGTTTTGGGCTTCAGCGAAGTCCTTTTCTTGATATTCTCTCCACTTTTGAGTTTCTTTCTTCGATGGAAACCACCTTGACATTCCCTTCAATAAGATTCTTGTCCCGACAATGGAACCATTTGTTGGCACAAGGGCATACCTAGGGTTCAACTCCAAGAGTGCACCAACAAGCCCTAGCTATCGACCCTTTTGACAACACATGTGAAGCATATGCAGCCTCACCCAAAGCAGCTATGAGGGGGTTGCAAGACAGAGATGTCTACAACCAGGGGAATATCAAGTGGATCTAGTACAACAACAACACAACATGAATCTATTACTTATCAAGCTAGATCTACCCTACACAGTTATAGATCTGATCTAATACAACAATGCAAATAACAATATAACAATGACAATGATCAAAGCATCAACCACACACACAACACAAGATGTATGTGGTTCACCCTCTCTCTAGGGATACGTCCACATAACTGTGTTATATTATATTGATGTAAAGCATATAGTTCTTGTCTGCGCTCTCAGCTTGCAGATCTTCTTTATTCTTCTCTCTTTCTCTCCCCTTCTTGGGCACCCAGCTGCATGACCTGACCTTCGCACACAGCTGAAGATCTTACAATACTAGAAGGATCTCTCTCTCAGCACTTCCCTCTCTCAATACAATAATATCCCATCACAACAATGGAGCTAGATCGACAACAATACCCTACCAACCCAAAGTACCAACCCAACCTAGGCCCTTTAGACCTCTATTTATACATTACAATCATTCACTGACAGCCCTAGGCTGAAACCTAGGTGCCAAAACCCTAGATACCAAAACCCTAGGTGTTAAAAACCTAGGTCAACTTGACCCTCTTTTTTTGAGCTTCACCAGCCTGTCTTTCCTTTCCTCTCGCACGGTGCTCCAAAGCATCCAATGGTGGCCTTTTCCCACTTGTTGAGTTGTCCTCAATCCTTCTTCCTTGCTTATCTGTCATCCCCAATCTCCTTTCATCCAACGACTTACTTTTCTGAACTTCGCTCCATCTTTTTTTCTCTTTTGCTCACTTCGTCCTAGTGAAAGTTACTGTGTCTTCAGCGAAGTTCACTTTTCACCTTTTCTTCCTTGTTCTTTGCTTCCTTCCATAACCAGGGGCTAACAAAAATTCATCTTGAATGTTAATCCGACTGATCGATGTGAGAAATGGCGGAATTCGGTGGTTGTATCGGGGAGGCAACAGGGTTTGGAGTTGGCGGTCAGGGTATCCCACTATCTGGTGTTGGGTAGGTTGAACGAGGGTGCGACAGGTTAGGGTTTAGCGAGGTAGGGGTTGGTTCCCTGGCCCGAACATGGATTTTCTTGGCACCCAAGCATATTGTTGTTTCAGCATACATCTCAACCTTCCGACGGTTTGGTATGGCGATGGATGGGGTCGAAGGATCTGAGCCAAAATCAGGATTTGTGGAGAGCAGTCCTGAGGCGGGGGACCCAGAACCTCCTAGAAGCACCCCATTAGGCATTAAGGTGGTGAACCCAAAGGTTTCGGTAAATAATCTGACATCTGGCATAGATTTGGGGACTCATAAATCGATTGCTTTGTCGTTTTCGAGTGGTTTGGCTTTTGAGTCATCGGTGGCTTCTTTTTCGAGTTTCATTCCTGGGTTGGACCCCCTTCCGGGATTGTCAGAGGTTGTCTTTTCTTGCATTGGTTCCAAGCCTGCAGCTCTCTTTGTTGACGACTGTTGGGGCACACAACAAAAAGATTTATCGGAGGTCGTTCTTGTGCACATTTCTCCCCATCGGATTTTCTTAATGATATTGGTGCTTTCCTAGAGCCTACAGAGAACGTTGGAGTTTTCTTTGGGTGGGATTCTTCACCTATCAGGGTTTCTGGCCCTATTGTATCTCCTCCCTATTCGGGTTCCAAAGTATTTGATCGGGGAGGGATTTGTGTTCATTTGAAAGAAGTTGCGGCTACAAAGCACCCAACGAACCATGGATCCTAATCCGCTAGAGATAGAACGGACTCTGAGCAATTGGTTTTCGGCGAGGATATTGACATGGATCGGGTGGTGGAGTTCTTGGAGTTGGAAGTGGTGGGTCAGGCACGTGGGAAACGACTGGGAACTGTCTTCTTGCGATCTTGGTTGGAAAACTCCTGGGGTTCTAACCTATCTGAACTTCCCAGCATCCGGCTGCTAGCAAAGGGATGGTTTGCTTTCGTCTTCACTACCACTTATGATGTCGCTTGGGTTCTTTCTAAAATTTGGAGTATGTTCAGCACTCCCATTGTTCTTAAGCATTGGACTCCACGTTTTGATGAAAAACGAGAGAGGCTGGATGTGGTCCCTGTTTGGGTTTGGCTTCTGTGTCTCCCTATGCAGTATTGGAACCCTGTTCATTTCTCGACAATTGGAAACAAATTGGGTGAATATATTTGTTAAGACCCACATTTGATCAATTTTTATGCCTTATATCTTTCCATATGATCTTTCTAACAGTCTTATACTCCTCATTTTGTATAACTTTGGCTTAGACATTGACTTAAACCGATATCTAAAGACCCAAAACTTGTCTTTAACAGTTCTCTTGTTTTTAGTTAAGTTTTGAGAGTTTTTAATGCATAATCTTACTTATAAAATTATATTATGGATTCATGTACTAATGTCGATGTTCCAGCACCAGGATGAATGTTTCAAGGATAATCCCTCTATGAGAATCTTCGTGAACAACCAGCGCATGCTCCATTACAGTTATAAATGACAAATTATCTTGATGACACTTCGTGTCATACAACTCAGGCAGTTAAAAGGCATCGCGACATTCTCTCCTACATTGGCGCAATGGTTACACTAGCTCCATGATGTTGAGCGCATCATTTCTCTCTTGTATCAATGCAAAAGACATATTCGAATCCTTATGTAACTGTTACATTAAATTATGGGATATGGGAAGATACCAGAAAGCTAGTATGTAGTGGGGTTCGGAATTCTATATAAGGGAGGATAGAAATGATGTAGGGGGATATGTAGATATAATGGGGGAATAGTTGATACAGAGAATAGAGCATAGAGGAATGTAATAGTTTGTTTGTAGATGGAATAAAACAAGAACGTATTTCTTATTTTAGTCTTCTGTCCTTTGATTAATTCTGAAGTTTGTCTATGAGAATGAATTGATAGTTAATCATCGATGCAACTTGGATAGGAAGGGCCCCCTGCCCAGGATTGCAGTGCATCTTCAGTCATAATAGAAGGATTGTTGTAGGTTCTTTTTCTCAGAAATTGTGATTAATTTCTAGCAATTTACTTTCAGTTATGTTCATGATTTGGGAGAGTTTTCATTTGCTTACAACAGTTAAGGAGTAATAAGGTTATAATTAGCAGCTTGAGTGGTTTCGATTCAGTTTTCATTTCTTAGCAGAATGTCTTACACAATGGTTCAGTTCACTTGGAATAAGATGTTGAAGTTGTGTTT
>ML811851.1:70548-82201 GCA_009831015.1 Picea engelmannii | reverse complement strand
TCAATTCTTGGAGTACTCTGATCCTATATATAATATTACTCAATGTATTCTCTGAAACTCCTCCAATTTTCACTCCTTGAATCCTCCCCAAAAAGAGGTTATAGAAAGAATGGTAGACTTTATTCAATTTTGGTCTGTTCAGAAGACCCAACTTGTACAGCATGCCCCGCACTCAATATTTAACATCGGATTCTAAAACTCACATACAAGAAACTAAAGTCCGTACTCTTTCCAATGGAAGTGGTCCCACTTCATTTGGATTATGTATGAAGAATTTATGACTGTTTTACCCGGAACACATGTTTATTGACTAGCTTTAGGACTAGTCACAAACCCTATCTTCCACAGAGTGTATCTCCATAATTATAGCGAATCAAGAGCTGAAATTTTTACCATAGGTACCTTGATATGTCTTCTCAATACCATAGCGATTTCCCCATATGAATCATTCAAGAAAAAAATTTATAGCAAAAATGGTAAGATGACTTGAAAATAACATACCTTAGAACACGTCACCAAAAGACTTCATCCTCCCTTGAAATCCGTCCTTCTTTTACTTCTTCTTCCCTCTGAAATTCGACTTGTATCAAATGAATGTATAATGATGTTTATATATACCATTTATGTCACTTCCTTTTAACATTAGGGCCGACCTGACACTTTATTATTTTGTAATTATTTTCTATAATTATCTTCAGGGCCTACATGTACAATTCACTTTGTCATCTTCAAAAATTCATTTCTCCTCAACCATGAGGATCCACGTGATGTGCCACATACCACAAAAAACAAAATGATGTATACTATCCATCCATGGGTGTTGTATCTGCATGTGCATTTTCCTTCATGTCCAAATACCTTCATCAATCTTGTGGTCCAAAACCCATGACTAGGGTTAACATCAATGACAACAACCAATCTTCCAACAGGTTTAGTCTTCTCCTTGGGTTTTTATACCTCCCTTCATTCTTCTACAAACCTTTGCAGGACTCCTTCCCTTTCTGACACCCAATCTTCATAGGGGTCTAGGATTCACTACTCTCTCTGCAACAGGACAGTTTTATCTGAGGATTTGGGTTGATGCGGTGCAGAGGATCCCATTGGGCAAGGTTTGGGGTCTCTTTCTCAGGCTCTGTATTTGTCCCGGGGATGGGGTAGGAGATCACATATTCTACAGGCTCAAGATCAAGCCAATATTGGCATGGCCTCTATTATTCAATCTTCCATAGAATGGGCGCTTAGAGAAAAGAAACCCCATGAGGTGGCCTCCTTATGAAAATATTGTCTTTCAAATGTAGGGGACTGGCGAGCCCGACAAAAAAATCGTCATTAAAAATATTGGTTGCGATTATTGCTCCAGACGTCCTCTTTTTACAAGAAACTATGGGGGTAAGTGAACAGGTGGTTTTTTCATTGGAAACATTATTGCCTGGTTGGTCCTTTGTGGCAATGGATGCAAAGGGTTGTTCAAGGGGACTTTCCACTGGTTGGCATATTAAGAGTTGTAAATGTGATCGGATATGGGGCTTTGAATCAGGACTTGGACTAAACATATACTCAGTTGAGTTGGGATGCTCCTTGTTGCTTATTAATATCTATGGTCCCTACAATGATCAGAAGCGTTACTAGGATTCCCTGGAAAAAATCTCTTGGATTTCTGAACAAGAGGTTATTTTGGGTGGAGATTTAATTTTTTTCTTGGGAGCTACAGAGGTTTGGGGCCCTCGATATGCCCCAAATACTTTGTTTGACTTCTTTACTCACTTTCTAGATTTTCATGGCATGCTGGACCTAGAGCTGGTTAAATTACAGTCGACTTGGCAGAATTTGAGGGTAGGCGATGCACAGGTTGCAAAACGCCTGGATTATTTTCTTCCAAAGGAGTAACTACTTGATTCATTGGCCCTTGTGCATCAATGGGTGGCTTGTAGTGGAGAATCGGTTCGTAACCCGATTGTTTTGGAATTAAGTGGTAGGTTTCATAGGAACCCCGGACCCTTCAAGTTTTTTGAAGGTTGGTTAAAGGACCCATGGTATCAAACCTTGGTTTGTAATTTGTGGATTCCATTAGGTCCAGATCATCATACTTATGCAACTATACATCTATTGGAAAACTTGAGAAAAGTTAAGCAGACAACCATCTCTTGGGCTCATGAGAAAAAATTAAAAGAGGATCAGGAGCTTCTCAACTTAGAAAAGAATAGGTTGGATTGACAGGACAATCCTGATTGGGGCTTCCATTCCAGGGAGGCTAGGGAGGAGCCGGTTCAAGTGGAGCTTCGGAGGAGGACTATTTTGGCTGAAAAGGGAGCTTTATGGTGACTAAAAAGTCGATCTAGATGGGTCACTTGTGGGGATGAGAATACAAAATTTTTCCACTCATTTTCCAAAGGCAAGAAATTGACTAATACCATTTGGGGTCTTACCCAGAGAGATAGAGATTTGGTCAATACCTTTGATGGTCTATCATCTATGGGGATTTCTCACTTCAAAAATCTGTTCAAGGCACAGGCAGGAACCTCCATCACTGAAATTGTGAAAGCTGCTAGGATTTTCCCTCACTTTGTGGAGGAGGATGAGAGGGATCCATTGATGCAGGAAGTATCAGAAAAGGAATTAATGGTTTTCATGAAATCCTTCCAGAAAGGGAAGAGTCCAGGCCCTGATGACTGGCCGATTGAATTTTTTGGGGGGTTCTACCATTTTTTGGGGAATGACATTGTTGGGCTCCAATCTACTGATGTAAATTAGAGTGTATTTGATTGTCAATCCAGTGTTTGTAAGACTTAGAGACACATCCAAAATGTATGGACTTAGAGATAAATTTAGTTCTTTAAATGGAAATAATTCAAAAGCTAATCTAAGTGTTGAGTATGAAAGAAATGCTAAGCTTCTTTACAGAAGGTGTATTCATAGATCTCTTACCATTAATTAGCAAGCTAAAGTAAAAGCATTCAACCAATATTAAGAATTCAAATCAGTAAGCATTCAAACTAGTTTAGAGGCTTGTAAATGTCAGAAAGACTAAACCCTTTTACAAGAGATGCATTATTTTCTTTCCCACATTCATCAGCAACGAAACTAATTTTGAAATCAAGTAAAACACAGCAGCATTACCTACAACAAAATGTAAACTGAACTAAATCTCATACTAAAATTTACTTGAAAAGAATGAAAAAGGAAAAGTGTACTAGATTGGCAAAGGGGGCCCTCCAATGCTTCACTTGTACACCTAAAGTTGTCTCAGTTAAGAAGGAAATTCCAGCAGAATTCACATAATCATCTCATAAACATCATCAAGAACAAAACACCAAACTAATCTCAAGACTGAAAATTCAGATTTTTCTTCATTAATATCAGATATCATACTAGTCCATGTCTTGAAGTATTTATACAAGAAGTTTGAAAGTGAAAATTCTAAGAAGTCTCCTAAGATGATGATCAGATCCATAAAATATGCTAGGAAGGTCGAATACCCCCTTCAGATCCATAAAATATGCACAAATCCCAAGAAAATCTAAAATTGTCCATGATTTTCTGCTAAAACTTGTTATTTTCTACTAAAGTGGCCCTGTTTGACCAGCGTTGACCGGACACCTGGAAAGCTCAAATCTCAAACCTGATAGGCATTCATCCATCCTTGTACATCAAGGATCATGACACATGTCTTTGATTTTGCCCAGCTGTCCTGAAAGTACATGAACCTTGGAGAAATTACGAGATTTAGTCAAATCCTGTAATTTCTGATATATTTTTAATTTTAATGCTAAAAATTCAAAAATTCAATTCTTAAGCTAAGGAATGATAAATGTACCTTGCATAGGTTGTTTTATGGAAAATATGGAATAAAATGAAGGCAAAATGGATGGTTTTGGAGACAAAAGTATGGTTTTATGGAGTGAAATGAAGCATAAAAATGTACGCAACAGACATTTTAAAAGTAGTGGAGGAGTCCAGGAAAAGTGGAAATTACATGAGCCAATTAATGCCACCTTCATTGCATTAATTCCCAAGTTAGACAATCCAACCACCTTCAATGATTTTCGTCCGATTTATTTGTGCAATTGTATCTATAAGATCATCTCAAAAGTCATTAGCCGTAGATTAAACGAAATACTTTCCAGGCACATTTCGAATGAACAGTTTGGATTTTTGAAAGGAAGGAAGATTCATGAGGCTATTGGGGTTGCACAGGAAGGCCTACACAGTTTAAAAAGTAAGAAAATCAAAGGTGCGGTTATCAAAATTGGTCTCTCAAAGGCATTCGACAAGGTAAACTGGCTTTATATTCAAATGTTGTTGACACATCTCGGGTTTGGGGTTTCCTTCACAAATTGGACTATGGCTTATTATCTTCAGTGTCTTTTTCTATCTTGATCAATGGCTCAACCTCCTCTTTCTTCAAATTGGAAAGAGGAGTTCGATAGGTTTGTCCACTATCCCCACTCCTTTTTCGTTTGGTTGTTGAGTGTCTTAGTCGGTTCTTGATTGAGGCAAAGTTTGTTGGATCTTTCAGAGGCATAAAAATTTCATCGAGATTATACATCTCTCATCTACTATTTGTGGATGATATCTTAATTTTTTGTGATGGTTCCAAGCAGGATATTGAAAATATGTGGGAGGGACTCCTACTTTTTAAACTAGCTACAAGCATGGAAATCAACAATCAGAAGTCTAGTATTACACAATCTTACTTGTCTGAGGAGGATTCACTTCACATTTATACTAGGTTTCCCTTTCGGGTTCTTGATATAGATGAAGGGATGAATTATCTTGGCTTTCAATTGAAACCAAATGACTATCGGAAGACCGATTGGAGATGGCTTATTGCAAAACTTTAAAAAAGGCTTAAGTGTTGGAGTCATCGATGGATTTCTAGGGCTGGATGACTTGTACTGGTTAAGGTAGTCCTAGAGGATATTCTGGTATATTGGATGTCTTTAGCTTGGATTCCAAAAGGAATATTAGAGAAGATGAGGAAGTTGTGATTTTTTTATTTGTGGCAGGGTCATAAGGACAAAAAAGTTATACCCTGGGTTCGTTGGGATCAGATTGTTACTCCAAAGGCCTTGGGAGGATGGGGTTTAAAAAATATATTTTCCTTCTCCAAATATCTCGCAACAAAGTGATACTGGCGACTGATAAAGACTACAAGTCTCTGGACACAGGTAGTACACCAAAAATATATTGCTTCTCTTTTTATTCTTGAATAGATTAGAACTACAAATAAATCTTGGTCAGGGGGTTCTATCATATGGAAGGCATTGATTTAGGCATTTGACCTTGTGGAGAATGGTCTGGAGTGGAGAGTGGGTTATGGGTGTTTGGTTCGTGTTGGATTGGATCTATGGCATGGGTGTCAGATGGGCCATATATATCCTAAAGGGATTCGACATAGGTTGGCGCTAGGTGGCTTTTTTCATCTTGCTCAAGTTGGGGATCCTTTACAAATAGATATGTGGCACTAAGGATGGTTGTTGAGGCACAGGCTTGGCCTACCAGAGGAGGATTTTATTCATTGGAATCGATTCATACAGGCTCTCTAGGATGCTTCCATTCACTTGGTGGATAGAGATGACGAATTGATCTAGGATGGGGTTGGAGACAGAGAATATTCACCACGTTTTGGTTATATAAAGTTGTGTGTGGATCTACTTCAACGGGATCCCCTTTGGTGGTGGAGGAAAATATGGAAACAATCTTGCCCGATGAAGGGGAAATTGTTGGTTTGGTCGATCCTAGCAAACAAATTTCCTACCTGGGAAAATTTACAAAGACATATTTTCTCTGGGTCGGGCCGTTGTGCACTTTGTAAATCTCATCTAGAAACAGTGGATCATCTTTTTTTACTGTGTCCTTTTGTCAAGGAGGTTTGGGATATTTCCAGGGTACTTCTTCCATCCCTATGGCTCTAGCATGGGAATATCATTGAATTATCCCTTAAGGAATGGTTGCGAGCACAGGGACAAGAGGATTATCAGGGTTTCCCTTTTATTTTGGCCTAAGGGATTTGGATCACCCGAAATGGACTAATCTTTCAGGATGAGAGCTTATCGGCAGAAAGGGTGACAGTTATGTGCATTGGGATATTCAATTCTTATTCAGGGTTGGGTGGGGACGTTGTGGCTCATCGTAGGGTTGTGAAGGAGGTGGCACTAGATCTTAGTATCCCATGGGGATTTTTTCATGGTGCTTCCTTGTCTAATCAGAAGTGCAGAGGGGGAGGTTGTCTATATTTCACTAATTCACACTACTATACCCTCAAAGTGGGATTGGGGATTGGCACAAACAACTACTCTGAACTTATGGCTTTAAAACTCCCTATGCTTTTTGTTGTAGAGCATGGATGCATAACTTTTCAAGTTTTTGGAGATTTTTTAGTGGTTATCAATTGGACCAACGGGGTACACAAATGTCAAGTCTCATGTTTTCTTCCATTGTTTGAGGATGTAATTCGTATTAAAAGTTTATTTGACTCTATCTCATTTTCTCATATATACAGGGAAAGGAATCAACTGGCGGACAGGATTTCCAAAGAAGCGATGCAACTAAACTATGGCCAATGGTATATTGCTGAATTTACAGCTGAAGGAACTCGAGGCTACTACCACGGACCATTTCATGATTGACATGATAATTAAGACTGGTTAACTACACAGTAAGAGAGGAACTACATATTTTGACTGATCATTGATCATATTGTAATATTGACAGAATGCACATAATAGTGGGGAGTCAAATGATAGAGGTGTTTTAAGTTGGATATTATTTTTTGGGAACTATTAACGTTTATGGGATTATGTCCCATTGATGCATGTTTTTGGTATATTGGGGGATAGACTCTTTTTATGGATAATAGGTTTGTAGCTAGTCAAAAGAGCTGGAACATATCTGTGTATGTAATTTTGTTATGATATAATAAAATTATGATTTTTTCTGAGGAAAAAAAAATCAAGAACATCGATGCACTAAAGGCATAGTGTATTGAGAGAGGGAAAACAATTGATCAAGGTTTTGGATCAAGGCAAGATTTTGGAGCTTTGTCCTTGGTAAAACTAATTGGTGGATGTGAGGAGGTAATCGGGAGGAAAGGAAACTCATCCATTCTAAGATTTTTGACCATTAAGAGGGGCCTTAGTGCATGAATTTCCTTTGTTAGGTTTAACCCATGATAAACCTTTCTTTGAATGAAAAAAGGGTAATGAGTGCCCATAAGAAGCTAGCCCTCGATATTATTTACCAACTGAAATCTAGATGTTTTAATGATTCAATAAACAATGTGTGAAGGGTCAAAAGTTGTGGTTATACTATCTTGTTGTCTAAAAGAGTGGTCCTTTTATTCTTTAGGTTCAGAGGGAAGGTAGGGAGGCATTGTAACATGTTGGAAAGATACAATGGAACTTACTAATTTTTCATTTCTAAATGTAGGTATCTAGACAAACTTAAAGTCAAAATAATTGGGGAAGGTGTACTCAATTATCAATCCATATTATCCATATAGAGATAGATATCCCTTTTGAAAAAATTTAGAGTGCATGAAAAGATTAGATATTAAATGGTATTATGGGTGGTGATTTGAATCTTACAATAAAGGTGGGGAAAATTTGAAGCAAAGGAGCTTGGCAATATCCTTTGGATTACTACTTCTCATACATGTTCAAAGACCTTGAGATTTGTAACGTGGAACCTCTAGTGTTGGTCCCAACTTGGAGGAACTACATAAGTGACATGGATAGGGTTTCTAAATGCTTGGATAGATTTATGGTAGTAGAGAAGATGATGCAGGAAGAATAGAGATTGAATTCATGGGTAGGAGAAGGATGTGTGTCAAATTGTTTACCTATATTGCTTCAAATGGAAAAGGAATAACATAAACCACTAGGGAATTTTAAATTTTATCATCCATGGCTTGAAGTATAAGGATTATTAAAACCAATTACTTAGAATTAGAAGAAATTTGATTCAAATTCAAGTGATTCAACAATGTATCAATTTGTAGAAAATTTGTAAAATGTTAAAAAATAGTGTCATATTGAGCAAAGAAAAAATCACAAAATGATAAAAAAGAGTTGAGAGGGACAAAGAAACAAATCATTTGAGGGGAATAAGGGAGGTATATTTATAGAAGAATAAAGAAAATTAAAAATGTTAAAGTGAGTTAAAAGGAATTTTTGGAAGAAGAAGCAGAGTGGAGGTTGAAAAGTAGGTCCATTTGGTTGCTAGAGAGCGATGCAAACACAAAATTATTCTAGAATTATGCAAAACATAGAAAGAAGATCAATACCATATGGGAGATTAGGAAGGGAAATGGAGCAAAGGTTAGAACCTTTATGGAAATACATGGTGAAGTTAATATTTTCAAAGGTCTATTTCAATAACCTCTACAAATCTAACATAACAAAGATTCTAAAATTAGTTTCTTTCTTTCCAAAGCTGATTCATAATCAACAAAACCAGGATTTAGAACTAGAGGGAACATCAAAGGAACTCAAATCAGTCCCACGATCCTTCAAGAAAAAAATTATTCTTGGATAGGATAGATGGACAACATAATGTTATCTGAGATTCTGACTTCCTAGAAGAAGACTTGTTCAGAGTAATTGAAGAATATGCTAGTTCAAGAAAATCCACGGGTGCTTTGAATGCTAAATTCTTAGTTTGATTCCAAATAAAAATGAACCAAGGTCGTTTAAAGATTGAAAAATCCCATCTCTCTATGCAATTCAATGTACAAATAATAACAAATATTTTGGCAAACAAACTTAAAGGTATTTTTTCTAATTTCATTTTGAAAGAGTGGTTTGGGTTTCTCCACAACATGCAACTTTGTGAGGCAGTGGGACCAGTGAAAAAAGGTTTGCATACAATAAAGGTTAAAACTTGATATCTTTGGTGATGAAATTGGATTTGGTTAAGGCATATAAGAAGGTCAATGGGATTTATCTTAGATTAATCTTGATTCAATTGTCGATGAGATGGTCCATAGATAGTAGGCCTATGGCTTGTACATCTTGTCAAAATAGATAATATTTGCAAAATAAAATTACTTTATCCTCTATAATCAATATGAGACTAAAAAAACACTTCACAATGCTTGAATATTACATACAAGGAACCTATCCAATACAAACTTAAATCTTGGTATGGTTGCTTGTTTGTTGGTGATGGTAAGGCAACACCTATCAATTAAAAAAAACATGGCAATAAGATTTGATGAGATTTGTTGTGTATTGTTTTCCAACATATTGTTAAATCAATTGGAGGTTGTGTAATATTGATTTTTGTGTTTATGGGGCTTAGTTACAATCATTAAAACAATGATATAAATTAAACCACAAGCACAAATTCACACTACAATTTGTTGTGCTTGTAAACACAACAGAAATTTCCAAAATGAAAGGTCAAATCATTGTAGCCTATTGTCAATTAATATAATGAAGTTGACTTGGGTTTGCTTTCATGCATTATTTATAAAAGGTAGTCAAATGATGTGAATGGTTTTCCAATGATGCACAAGGAAACAATGTTAGGATATTTAGACACTTAAGAGTTAATTAAGATCAACTTGGTCTAATGTTTCATTAGGTAAAAATATGTTTCTCTAGTATGCATTAGTATGCATTTGTAGTTAGATAATCTGATGGTCACAATATTTTCCCGACATAGAGTGATCTGGCGGATCATATTCTCCTCAATATTAACGGCTACATTGATTTGAGGCCTAACACCTTGTTGGTCCATGATCTCTATTTAAAGAGCATGGAGGGTCATTTATCGATGATCGATTGTGAGAAAATATCTTGTAAATCTCTCTGAAATATTTTTCTTTTGCATTAATAAATTGCTCCAAGTGGCCACGTTGGTTGGGGTCGTGGATGTTTCTCCATAGGATTTTACCATGTCAAAACATCGGTGTGTTGATCTTTTATCTGGTTATGTGAGTGGTTACTGAAAGTGTTCATCCTCTGTTGAAATACCTATGTTTTTGAACAAACAACGTTAGAAGAATGAATGTTGAATATCTTCTCCCAATCAACTCAACTAGTCAAGGGAAATGTTGTCTATAAAATACAAATTGAATGTTGTATGTATAAAACAAAATTGAATGTGTGTAGACTCAACTCCAAGGAATAGTACATGCAAAGTACTCAAGACAATACCAAAACATAGACCCACAGTGGTTTCTCTTGAATTACAACAAAAAATTACACACTAAATAAACATAAATCTAAAATCGATTTACTATAGGAAATCAGGCCAGTGAGTTTGTGGCTTCTATGTTTATTATTCAATCAATGGAGAGATTTGAACAATACCGCTATGCTAAACATTCAAAGTGAAACCATAGTAATTAATAAACACAGATATAAGGCTAGGACACACATGAATCAACCATCTAAGACAATTATTTACCCTGGAAACCCAAATTGGGAAACTAGATTGGAATGGTGATGCTCAATCTATTATTATTAAATTTTACAAATAATTACAGAGTATCCTAGCTCTCTCTAGGTTGTCATAGTATGCTCTACAGGAAATTATAGCCTCTACCAAATGAACCCCCAACTCATTCTACTACTTGAATTTTAATGGACATATTGGAGCATTTCTAGGGGAAGTCATAATATCTTAACCCTGCCAAGGATACATCACTTCATAGGTGAGTAGGTGGTTTATCATGTGACTAGCACACCAAAAATCACCATAACCCCTTCGACATTCCACTTTCCTTCTAATACGTTGATTAATTTTAACAAAATTGAGTATTTAACAATTCATATTTTTTCTAGATCTATTTTATATCACACCTCCTCGTTGGGAGGATTTTGGTCTCTTAATGTTGGTCTGTGGAGGAGATGGAATCACATGGCCTCCACTGGCTTCCCCAAGTCCATCATTCCATTAATATTGAAGGTCACATGCATATTGTTTGATCCCTTTAGGCTACTAGTTTTCCCTTGGTCTACTACCAACATAGGTGTTCTTTCTCTCCCCATATGTGCTTTGATGAGGTAAGTGTTACAACTTTCAAGAAAGTGATATGTTTTCTCTCTCCTATAGAAATTAGTTTTCCCTTGCTCTACTACTAACAGATATGTTCTTGCTCTCCCCATATGTGATTTGATGAGGTAGGCCTTAAAAATTTTAAGCAAGTAATATTTGTTATCTCTCATGTATAAAGTTGCATCCCTTTTCCATAGGCATGTGATGCCAAATTATGTGATGTATTAGGTCTAAATGTTATGTCTATTCTTCCAAAAATACAAGAAAAATAAAATGTAATATAATCGGCTGCAAAAGAAATTAATAGAGACCTTCCATGGGCCTACTTTGATGGATCTTCACAAGGGAATCCCCCTGGGTGGGGGGGATACTTCACCTCTATGTCTCTCATAGTATTTATTTCAAAAATGGAGTGCGTCATAGATCAAATGATTTTTCTAAACTTATGGCTCTAAATTTGGTATTAGTGCTTGCTCAAGAACATGTTGTAATGTCCCTAATCTGAACCCTTTGTAATGGTACATATAGGCTGGTAAGTCATGGTATCAATTGTAAATGTAAATGTAATTGTACATAAAATTTGGTGAGATGTTGGAACCTAGTTTGGTTTTGCGTGCACCAAGGTAAGTGCATGAGGATAATTGTTATC
>ML811851.1:8566-49664 GCA_009831015.1 Picea engelmannii | reverse complement strand
CATGTGCCATAATGGAGTAGATAGCCCCTATGTGAAAGACAACCAAAGTGTGTTTTGATTTTCTAGTTTGTTTTGTTTCCAGCATGCATAATCTAGAATAGTTTTATACTCATGACATTAGAATTACCTTTCTTACTGGTGTCTTGCAACTCTGTTGATTAAGAATCCCAGATTGATAATTAATGAGTGCATTATACTAAACATATAAGTAGCACACCACCTGGCTATCGAAGAACTGAAAGAGGATCTGAAGAACCTAACATTTCAGTTGAACCAGAATAAGAACAAGGACAAACGAGAAGTCATTTGGTGTACCACATGCAAGATAGAAGGACAACACAAAAATGAATGTTCGACGTTCGTGCAGTATATGGCAATAGGCATGCCAAACCCACTGCCACAAGGGGGATTATGGTGTGAAATCTGCAAGAAACCGGGTCACGACCCTTACCATTTCACAATGATGCAGAAATACCAAACAGTCCCAACAAACTCATATTGCACATTTTGCAAGTCAGTCAGCCACGACGACAAAGACTATCGAACTATGGAGTTGATGTGGGAAAGAACCTCGGATGCATACAGGGTACAGGCATAAATGATGACTGGGCAGGCAGCACCACAGTTCACTCAAGCCCCAGCACCATACAACACTGCGCAGCAGCAGTATAATATTGTGCAACAACCTTATAATAACGCACAGCCGCAGTACAACCCAACACAGCCCCAGTACAATACCGTGCAGTATAATCAGGGACCATAATATAACATGCAACGAGGTGATCGCGCAGCCTATAGAAGAGCAGGATGAGCCAGAAGAGGTTTCGGACGTGGAAGAGGACTATTCACATGTCACAATTTCCAGCAACGAGGACATTATGCATGGGAATGCCCACTACCACTAGCGACCTATATGTATTTTCACGCTTCGAACCACGATATAGAGGAATGTCTGACACTACTCATAAAGATCCAGGAAAAACGGAACCAAAATAACTAGAATGTTTGGTGGATTTCAACCGAAGCAAGGGATGACGGACGAAACATCAACATAGTCACTCAAGGAGGAATGAAAATAGGAAATGATGCAGTTCGACAAGACCCAATGCAGAATCAATGGGTAAAGAAGAACCCCGACCCTAAGAAGCAATTTGATGCGCAAAAGGAAAAGAATATCTTTACAGAAGCCCGACAAGAATTCCAGAAGGAGGACATAGCATTGATTGCGCAGCATAACAAGGAAGCTCTGGAATATGACATGCCGCCATCACTGGACCATACCAACAAAATAAAACCTAAGGAACAAGTGAGTACTGTCAAAGACTTTTTGCAATCATGCATCAAAATGTTAAGTGATCCTTCATCTATCAAAGTATTGCAAAACATCCTAGAGAAATGTAGCAGCAAGACGGAACAGAAGCCAGGACTGAAAACTGTCAACCACCTACACACAAGAAGAAGAACAAGTAGAGAATTTAGAATCAATGCTAATATTGGGGATTTCAACATGGGAGATATTATACTAGATCTAGGATCCGAAGTGAACGTACTACCTAAAACCACATGGAAATGCATGGGAGAACCTACACTGGGATACTCAACTGTTCAATTAAAACTAGCAAATAAACATAGAGTCCTACCAATAGGTAGACTAAAAGGAGTAATCGTAGATCTGGACGGGGTGTGCACTAAGGCAGACTTTGAAGTCATCGAAATAGTAGATGGTACAACACCTTACCCAGCGCTACTTGGTCTGGATTGGGCATTTGAAAACCAGGCCATAATTAACTTGAAAACCAGAAAAATGACATTTGAGTCAGAAGACTACAGGGTTATAGCCCCACTCGACCCATCAGAAGGTGAGAGGTTCGTAGAACCCACTTTCCTAGATCTAGACGAAATCAACCAGTTGTACAGAACAACTGTGTGCGATGCGGACTATATAAACCCAACTGCAGACGAGATACTCAATTGGAGGAGCATTACTTCATGCACAACAAACTCAGAACTGGGTTAGAAAACTGGCAGCAAAGACTACACGAAGTATCCACAAGAAGGTGTGCAAGAATAGACCGCGTAGTAAGATGGCTTGGCGCAGAAATCAGAGAACCACCCAGTTTTCATGGACTAAATGATTTGGAAACTTTCTTGACACAATACGAAGACGAAGTCTTAGAGAACCAGAGACTATTAGCACTAGATTTAGCACTAAAGGCTACACCCGCAAGATGGTGGGGTGCGCACAAAGAGACTATCATAGATTGGTACCAATGCAAACAATTACTGTGCATAAGGTTCGGCGCAGAAAAGATATGGAATAACCGAAAAAATATGATGGATTAGGAATGCCAACAGAACACTTGGAGGTGTGTAAAACACTATGGAAAATGATGCCACCAGAAGAATGGTCTCACCACTTCAATCATACTTTAGAAGGCATACCAACGAATTGGTATATAGACCAGGAAATGCGAAAAGGAACCAAGACATGGGCGACACTCCAACAGAACCTTACAATCACTTTCTCATTCGAGCATGAGAACCCCAACATAGACACAGCCCTGAAATGGATCAGAGATGTCATATTCATTACAGAATCAGAAGTGGAAGTTATCACAGAGGTACAGTAGCAGAATAAGTAGACAGTCAAGGAAATCTTGTCATGCTACCAGGTACAGGAAGAAGCACCAGATGAAGATGATCCATGCGATATTCAGATCAAAGAAGTCGAAGGAGAGAGAGAGGTGGAAGGACCACCCTTAGAATTAGAGGTCATATCTTCTCCAATCAATATCAAGAAGGCTAACATAGGGACCGTCGAGCAGCCCAAAATGGCCATCATCGGAGATTATTGGGACGAACAGACACTAGAAATCATCACAGAATTGTTGCGCAAATACAGCAACCTTTTCCCACAACCTTTATAGAGATGAAAGGAATAGCCGGAGAATTAGGATAAATGAAGATACCACTCAGACCTGATGCGAAACCCATTAAACAGCGACTATACAGACTGAAACCCATCTACAAACAGAAATTCAAAGACGAGATCGACAGGAAGTTCGAGGTCGGCATCATCGAACCAGTTGAAGAATTATAATGGATAAGCCCGGTGGTAGTACAGGACAAGAAACAGGGAAGAGGGATCAGGATATGTGTCGACCTGAGGAAGTTGAACGATGCCTTCTTACACGACCCATTCCCCACACCATTCATGGATGAAGTACTCGAGAATGTAGGAGGAAACGAAGCCTATTCATTCACCGATGGATTCTCGGGATATCATCATATTAAGATAGCACAAGGGGATAGACACAAGACCACATTTGTGAAAGAATGGAGATCTTATCAGTACACATTCATGTCGTTCGTATTGAAGAATGCACCTGCGATATTCTCCAGAGTGGTCATCGCAACATTTAAGGAATTCATGCACCAATTTCTCGAAGTCTACCTGGATGATTGGACGGTTTATAGCCTATTAAAAAACCATGTGGAAGTTTTACGCCTGATGTTAGAATGATATAGACAGTGCCAGATATCACTGAATATCAATAAATGCATATTTGGAACACCATTTGGGATACTACTAGGACACATAGTATGAAAACAAGGTTTATTAATGGATCCGGCCAAAATCGCAGTCATTGTTAACCTACCAGCACCAAAAATAGTCCGCCAACTAAGAGCAACGTTAGGACATACATGATACTATAGGAAATTCATCAAAGGCTATGCACAGATTACAGCACCTATGGAAAAACTGTTAAGGAAGGATACCAAGTATCAATGGAACGACGAGTGCCAACACAGTCTAGATACCCTGAAGTAAAAGATGGTCACCGCACCAATATTGATATTTCCAGACTGGGAGAAGACATTCCATGTACATGTCGATGCATCAACAATAGCACTTGGAGCTATTTTAGCGCAACTAGGAGCAAGAGACTTGGATCACTCGATAGTGTTTGCAAGCAGGAAATTATCAGACTCGGAACATAATTATAATATGACGAAAAGAGAAGGCTTAGCTATGGTTTACACACTACAGAAATACAGACATTACCTATTGGGAAAACACTTTAATATGTTTACAGATCACTTAGCCCTGAAATACCTAGTTAACAAGCCAGTGTTGGGGGGGAGAATATGTCGATGGTTACTGCTATTTCAATAATTTGACTTCAAGGTAATAGTCAAACCAGGGAAACTGAATGCAGGGCCTGACCACTTATCAAGGGTCACAAATGGAGAGGAACCAACGAATTTGGAAGACAACTTTCCAGATGCACAGCTCTTCTCAGTATAGATTGCTGACGATTACTTCGTAGAGATCATCCAGTAATTGAGAACAGGTACTGCGCCGCAAGGATATACCACTGTGCAGAAAAAGAACCTGGTAGTCCACGCAGCCGAATATCAACTGATCACAAGGCATCTATACAAACTGGGCACAGATATCATCTTACGACGATACGTACTAGACCACAAATGACCAAGAATTTTAGCAAAAGCCCACGAAGGAATAGTAGGAGAGAATTATGCAGAAAAGCTACCGCACAGAAGGTACTACACGCAGGATTATGGTGGCCAATGATCCATCAAGTCTTGAAAGAATATTTTCAACAATGTGATGTATGTCAACAAGTCGGCAAACCCAACAGAAGGGACGAAATGCCACTACGACCGCAAGTGACACTTCAAGCATTTGACAAATGGGAAATAGACTTTGTGGGACCCATTAACCCACCTACCAAGAGAACAGGGGCGAGATACATTATCACCACGACAGAATACTTAACGAGATGGGTGGAAGCTGCACCAATGAAAGATTGCAATGCAGAGACAGTTGTCCGCTTTCTTTTCAAACAGGTAATTACTAGATTTGGGTGCCCAAGATTTTTGATGAGCGACCAAGGAACACACTTCATCAACAGCACCATCCGAGTGATGCTTGAATATTTCAAATTTCATCACCAAAAAAAAACACCGTATCACCCACAGGCTAATGGCATGGTAGAAGCCTTCAACAAAATTCTAGAGAACACCCTGACAACGATATGTAACGTCAATGGGGACTATTGGGATCTCAAGGTACCAGCAGTACTATGGGCATATAGAACCACATGAAAAAAGTTGACAGGTCACACACCATTCAAACTGGTCTATGGTCAAGAAGAAGAAGTATCGTTAGAGTTTCTAATACCTAGTCTACGTGTAGCATCTATCACACAAATGATAGAACGAGGCGCAATCCAGGAACGACTAGATCAATTACTGTCAATGGAGGAAAATCGAATCTTGGCAGGATTCCATCAACAAGTACATATAGCGAGAGACAAAGCGTGGCATGACCACCACATCAAGAGAAATATGTTCAAGGAAGGAGATCTAGTATTGCTCTATGACAGTAAAGCACTGCAGCACCCAGGGAAGCTGAGGATGCATTGGCTAGGACCATATGAGGTAAAATTTGTCATAGACGAAGGAGATGTACAGTTGAAATATCAAGCAGGCATAGACCTCAGGGGAATGATCAATGGGAGCTAGTTGAAGCTATGCAAATATAGTCGACTACCCATCGTGCAGTAAAAAAAAAAAGAAGAAGAAGAAGAGAGCCTAAAAATAGCACGCGGCATGACGGACAAGCCGCATACGAAACAAGAAATGAGTGAGGGAAAATACAATGGCCATATCGAAAAGGGAAACAAGCGGGAAAAGGAAAGTCAACAAAAGCACACTGACAGGATAGCATAAGGCGGATTTAAAACAAGGAAAGGATGGATGGGATGTTGCACTAAACGCGCCAACTGGCGACGGAAAAGTAGCCATAATGGAAGGTATGAAACCATCGTGGATGAATTGAACCCACATGTATGGTGCATTAATCACACAAGGTAGGAGGCACCCTCAACAAGCTTCATGGCACACCCATACAACACATGAGCACAGAAACAATTAGTCTATTCACAAAAGAAGAATAGAGAAAGAGAAATAGCAGCCCGAATGTACAGAGCAAGATCACAGAGCTTATCCGAGCTATTTGAACCAAACAAATGTCCGACAGACACCAGTATGGCACCACCAAAGCTCACAGAACCAGGCCAAATAGTCATATCAACTAGGGTTCAAACTAGGTCGCAAGGAACATGGGAAGAAAACGAGCAGCAGCCACCGGAGATCGTTGATATTGACGAAATCTCGTTGCCGGAGGATATTCCAGTTGAATCAACACCGATCTAGGAAGAGATCCTGCAACCCCAAGCAGAAACCATGAAAGAGGATACACCAGCAAAACTGCAGGAGCTTCATAATCAAGTAGTAGGAACTCATCAGGAAGGATAGCCAAAAACGCCTAAGAAACCATGCAAATAAATGGAAGCACACAGAACCTAGAAGTAGAGCTCCAACCAGATGTTCCACAAATACCCATCCCAAAATTTTCTTTTTCAGACGAACCGATTGGCGAAATGGGCAAAGCTTTGGAAGAATGGATGGTGAAGGAGCAACCGGAATCTGCTGGAACTTTGAACCAGCCAACACAGCCGGAAGATAGGATTCAGATATCGAGCTCGCCTCGAAAGAAACCAGCTACAGATATTGTGCTACCTCGCACACCAGAAGGCATACAGGTGGACGTGCAGCTATTGGGTCACATCGGGAAACTCAAGTTTTTAGACCATGACGTAGCGGATGAAAGAAAATATCCATAGCTTGCACCACAACTCTTTTCGGAGACATTAGTCATGAACCCTCTCGGAGGAACTATCACTAAGCCACACAAGTGGGCAGCCGGACTGGACAGAACCAGAATCCTAGGATTGTTGAAGATACCACACTTTGGCAGAGGCCAATATGCATCGACATGCGTAAAACAATTGTTAGCAGTTAAGCATGGAGGGGATGTATGGCTGGACAAACCCGTCCCCATAACTATTGAACTTATTACGCAAATCATAGGACTACCCATCCGGGGTATGGATCTCACACTGATACTAGACGACAAGTCCAAGGAAAAAGCATTGGCAGAAGAAATGAAGAAGAAATATGGCATCGACAAGGGAATGAGAGGCATTATAATCAAGCGAATTAATGATTCCATGACACAACTGGGAGAAAATATCTTAGCATGCAAACTGCTAAGAAAATGTCGTAAAGATGAAGTACCGGCAGGAGTTATCGCAGTTGCAGCTCTATGCGCAGAAGGCACCTTCATGAGCTAGGCGCCATATCTGTCAAACTTGTTCCAAATCGACTATAAAGACGTGCAAGAAGTAGGTATGAAATTTCACTACTCATGGTTGCTTACTCTCATCGCTTTCATGGGATGGAAAGAACTGAACAATGTCATCTTTTGTACCACACCACAGCCAGGAGGAGCGAGATATCGCATCCTGAAATCCACGCCATTGTCCAAGCATAAGAAGGAAAATGGAATTATATTTGAATCTTACCTATGGGAAATGCAGGCAGCAATCAACCGAGCATGGATGATAACACCATAGGATGTCGTGCGATTTGGAGGCATCGCCAATTTTTGGGCTAGACAACAAGCCATGTGGATACAGCCAAGACATGACCCATATAAACAATGGCTACAGATGCAATATTGCATCACTAAGGGAGAGATCGACATGATCATCCACGAGTGGTTGGATGAATGGAAGATCCCAACCATACCCAGAGCAGTACCGGGACAAACAGCAGAAGGAGGGGTTCTGCATCTGTAAATAGAGCCTCCACAAGTCCCAGTACCCAAGAAACCAAGAACATGCCAAATCAAGTCGACTCAGACAAAGGGCATCTCAGAGCAGCCAGGGACCCAGAAGGGGAGAACAAAAACCACTCATCCAACCAATGAACAGCAGAAACCGACTGAGGGAGCATAGGAAACCGTGACGAACCCCATCACACAGGAACCAGGGGGAACTAAGAGACCAGTGGTACAAGAAACAAGTGCGCACAAGAAATCAAAGGCACAATGATCACCACCAAAATACACAATCACAGAGGATGATGGCGAGATGATTTCCAGAATGGTCCAAGATAGTCTTGTAGAGGACTTTGATCATGCAACTCACCACAGGGATAAATTACAGAAGGAGCTGGTAGAAATGGGGCAACTCCTCAAGAAATTCGGAGAATCCCAGATTACAAATAGCAATAGAGGCATAAAGCCATCAAGCGCACGGACCACAGAAAGAATGGAGGTAGGAGAATGCGACTCAATTCTTTCGAAACCACATTCCACGATTTACATAAAACCAAGCATGCTACGAATGGATGAGATTGTGGGATAGACACCACTAAAGGATTTGGATCAGATCCAATTGGTCCTAACATGGATTCTAGCAAAGACCTTATACCAATTGCAGGTTAGCGTTGACCATGAGATACAGTCTCGAGCACATCAAAACGTGGTCGAGCTACAAAAAGCAACAAATAAGCTGGAAACACTGGAAACAAGTTGCGCCCAGGATAAATCTGAAATGAAAGAGGAAAAGGAACGTAGGAATGAGTGGGAACGTAGGAATGAGTGGGAACGTAGAGTAGAAGACATTTTTGGGAAACTTCCAACTACTGTGTAAGGAAGTGAACTCCCAGTGGCAGAAAAGATCGATCAGATTGCGCAGGCAATTGATCAGTATCAGAAGGAGATCGAGACTCTCCATAGATAGATTAGACCAACCACTCCACCAGCAGTAAAGGAGTAGAGGAAGAAGGAAGCAACAATGCAACTACAAGAGCTAGAAAAACAGGTTAGCACAGCAGCCGACTTGCTGGATAAAGCAGCGCAACTCTGGACAAAGTTAGAAGAGGACCCACAGGTCCAACAATGGGACAAGGAGGAGGAAAAGATCAATGCAACGATCCAAGAATTCAAGCAGCAACAGAAAACCATCCCAATTCCAGAACGGGTCAAGGGGACACAAGATTTAAAGAAGTTACAGGCAAAACTTCTCACGGCGCAAACACGGAAACAAGAGCGTTAAGCTCAAATAGAACCGTTGCAAGAACGGATAGCAGCAGCACTGGAGCAGGCAGAAGAAGCCATAACACAGTCAGCATGGACTCAGCTGGAATGTGCAGGACTGATAAGCGAAGAATTAGCAGTGCAAACAGTCCATATTATCAAGGAGAAAACCGTGCAGGCACTGACCAAAGAAGCAAAATTACAAGAGAACTTCCAGACAATCACTAGGGAGATCGAGGAAGCATATCACAGTTAGGTGACTCAGGATGAGTCACATGTTAGTGTTGAGGGCCTGTTGGCACCAGGCCAAAGTGGAAAGAAGGACGATCATGGGAAAGAAAGCGTGCAGGAAACTGAAGTGACAACTAGTAAAAGATTAGCACGCGTGAATGAAAGAAAGCGTGCACAAAGGGAAGCGATAGCTGGAGGAAGAACAGCACGCACATGGGAGAAAAACCTAGCGTAAGAAGGGTCAGAGTTTTGGTAATATTTTGTAAGTGGCTGAAGAGCCTGAAATGTATAAATTTAGATACGAAAGTATCATATAGGGGGGTTTTGGTTGTTGTTGTTGTTGTTGTTGTTGTTATGTTAGTTTTTTTGAAGATTGTGATTGTTATTGAGTGATTTTTCTGAGTATTGTTGTTGGCGATATGTGAGGGGTTTGAATTGTATGAACCGAGTTTTGTAAGTTGTTGAAAAAGAAAGATATGAGGGAAAGTAGATCTGAGGATTAGACCGCAGGCTGCATAGCCTGGTGCGATCTAGTTCGCCTAGGGAGCTTATTCAATATGGAGAGAAGTATGGTGGGCTAGGGAGCTTATTCAATATGGAGAGAAGTATGGTGTTCCCAAAGGAACCACGAGACAAGTGAAGAGACCTAAGCCATTCTCCAGATATATGGCTTTGATGTTTGATCTCCTAGAAAAGGAGCCTACCTACTTTGAAGAAGACATTCAAAATAAATAATGGGCAGATGCCATGACAGAAGAATACCAATCCATAATAAAGAACGATGTATGGGAAATAGTTCCCAGACCGAAGAGCAAGGATGTGGTATCTTCCAAATGTCTCTTCAAAATAAAACATGTTGTTGATGGAAGTATTGAGAAGTATAAAACAAGATTTGTCGCTCATGGATTTTCTCAAAAGGAAGGCATTGAATATGAAGAGACATTCACTCCTATAGCCAGATACACTTCGATTAAAGCCATCATAGCCCTTGCAGCTAAGATGAAGTGGAAGTTACACCAGATGGATGTAAAGACAACTTTCCTAAATGGTGTCAAGAAGAAGAAATGTATATAGAGCAACCTCAAGGATTTCAAGTTGAATACAAGAAGACTCGTGTCCGCAAGTTGAAGAAGGCTCTGTAAGGATTGAAGCAAGATCCTAGAGCTTGGTATGACAGGATAGACAAATTTCTGACGAGCTTGGGCTTTACCAAGAGTAAAGCAGATTCTAACCTCTACTTCAAGGTTATGAACGATGAGCTGGTAATATTGTTTTTGTATGTGGATGACTTATTCTTAACTGGAGAAGAAAATCTCATCACCGAATGTAAGAAGAAGCTCGCTTCAAAATTTGAGATGAAAGACATTGGCCTAATGCATTATTTCTTAGGTCTTGAGGTATGGTAGAGTCCAGAGAGGATCTTCCTTAACCAAGGGAAGTATGCAGTCGAAATCCTGAAGAGATTCGACATGTTAGAGTGCAAGTCCATGAATACACCCATGGAAATGAAGTTGAAGCTACTGGTCGACACTTCGTCAGAATTGATTGATGCCATACTGTATAGACAGATCATTGGAACATTGATGTACCTGACAAACACCAGACCAGATATTTGTTTTTTCGTGAACACCTTGAGTCAGTTTCTGGTAGAACCTAGACATGTTCACCTAGTTGTTGCAAAACATGTGATGAGATACCTTAAAGGTACATTAGATTGTGGTCTTAGTTATGATGGAGATCATGATTTCACATTGAGTGGGTAAACTGATTCAGATTGGGTTGGAAGTGTCTCTGACAGGAAGAGAAATTCAGGATGTTGTTTCAGTTTGGGATCAGCCATGATCTCATGGTAGAGTAGGAAGAAATACATCATTTCTCTCAGTACAACAGAAGCAGAATACATTGTTGCGTGTTCTGCTAGCTGGGAAGCTATATGGCTTTGAAAGTTGTTGACCGGTCTATTTGACCTAGATATGGAAGAAACCACCATCCTATCTGACAACCAGAGCTGTATAAAGATGACAGAGAATCTTGTATTTCATGAAAAGTCGAAACACATAGAGATCTGATACCATTACATCTGTGACATGGTGCAGAGAGGAGCCATAAATCTCCAATATGTTAGCACAGATGAACAAGTTGTCGATGTGTTGACCAAGCCTCTATCTCGTGTAAAGTTTGAGCACTTTCAAGATAAGTTTGGTATAGTCTGAAAGGACCTCCCTCGAAAGGGGGAGTAGTACTGTGTTGAGATATATCTAGTATTGCGCTTCCAGCTTAATCGTTGTGACATAAAGCCAGTCTAGTTGTTGTGTTGAGATATGCCTAGTACTGCACTTCCAGCTTAATCATTGTGACGTAAATCCAGTCTAGTTGTTATGTTGAGATATTCCTAGTATTGTGCTTCTAGCTTAATTGTTGTGACGTAAGGCCAGTCTAGTTGTTGTGTTGAGATATGCCTAGCATTGTGCTTCCAGCTTAATTGTTGTGACGTAAATCCAGTCTAGTACCGTGCTTCCAGCTTAATTGTTGTGACGAAAAGCAAGCCGAGTGTTGTGCTTCCATCTTAATTGTTGTGACGTAAATCCATTCTAATATCGTGCTTCCATCTTAATTGATGTGACGTAAAGACATCCTAGTACAGTGCTTCCAGCTTATTGGCTGTGACATAAATCCAGTCTAGTATTATGATTCCAACTTAATTGTTGTATTGTGATTCCAGCTTAATTGTTGTGGTGTTTTCGAGCTTAATTGTTGTGTGGTGTGCCATCTTAATTGTTGTGATGATGTGCCAGCTTAATTGTTGTGATGATGTGCTAGCTTAATTGATGTGATGTGTTTCCAGCCTCATGTTGTGTTTCCAGCCTCGTGCTATGATGATGTGTTGTCATCCTTTGTGTTGTGATATTGTTTATTTTGATGGTGTATCAGCCTTGTGTTGTTATTGATGATGAGGATGTATTAGTGTTATACTAATCCATGTCGATGCAGTTGATGATGATGATGCCACTTCAGCCTCTTGCTGAAGATGATGATAATGATGCCACTTCAGCTCCTAAGTCCTTGCTGAAGATGATGATGATGTTACCTTAGACTCATACTGATGAGGATGAGGATGCTACTCCAGCTCCATGTTGTGTTGATGATGCTCCAGCCTCTATGTTGTGTTGATGATAAGAAAAACTTTTGATGACTTATAGATACACCAGTCAGTGTTCCAAGATGATATTGATGATGATGTTCTCTCACCCACTTGATGTTGTTGATGATGTTGTCCTCTCTCTCCTGATGTTGTTATAGAATACCCTTCTTGTTAAGGGGGAGTGTTGAAATAATGTAACTGCAAAGTTTATTCTAATTATTATTGTTGTATTATTCATTAGATCAATCCCCAATTACGGATTGATCATGTTGGCTATTGTAAAATACCAAATCCCCTTTTGCGGATTGGTCAAAACATAATTGTAATAGGCATAATAAGAAGTCGCCCCAGAATATATTAAAGAGGCCCTAGAATACATTAAAGGTGGTTATAACCACCCAGATTGAGAAGTCGGCTCTGCCAGTGAAAAGACACCTCCACACGTGCCAGAGTTGTATAAATAAGGAGGCTAGTGCCTCATTTACACACACACTCACTTGTCCATCGAGGATAAATTTTCAGAGCTGCGGTTGGAGACGAGAGAGAGAGAGAGAGAGGCGCATTCTTGGGAGAGGAATTTATGTATTTGTTTGAGTTATCTCTTGGCATTGTATTGGCTATCTATAATAAGGAAGTTTTTGATGGGTGTTCTCCCCCATGAGGGTTTCCTAGGATAAATGATGTGTCTCTTGTGATTGTGTATTTCTCAATGATCCTATATTATGCTATTGTTATCTATTGAAATGCAAAGAACTCTAATAATATATTAAACCTTAACAAAAAGAAGGGTCACGGAAAGATGAAGAAGGAAACTGGAAAATGGTGTGATTTCCACAAAATCCCCTGGCACAACACTAATGAATGTCGCTCAAAACAGACATTGGTGGTCAAGATAAACGACAAGGAGTCGAACCTTGATTCAGAATTTGATTCTGAAAATACTGATAGAATACAGATCATCGACGCAGACCACATTGCTATTGTCGCAACCGTAGAAATTCAACTAGAAGAACCAATAGATTTTGAAGAGGGGGAGCGCCTTTTTCATTCACAGATGTGGGTGAAGGGGACCCGGGTTCATTTTATTGTTGATAGCAGAAGCCAGAAGAACCTCATCTCAGCAGAGGTCGTCAAAAAGTTGGGATTGTCGACAACACCACACCCGCAGCCATACAACATCGGGTGGCTTCGCCAGGGACAAGATCTTTGTGTCAGTTGGCAGTGTCGATTGTCATACGGCATCCATCCCTTCAAGGATGAAGTATTATGTGATTTTTCCCCTCTGGATGTCTGTGATTTTCTTTTGGGCCAGCCATATATGTGGAAGTGCGATGCTATTTATGAGTCTCGAACCCGTAGTGTCATTGTTACTCTGGGGGGTCAGCTCTACATGATACCAGAAGTAATTCCAACTATTTTCCCACCTAAACAGTTCCACAAGGTAGTATCTCACACTACAAAATTTAGCTTATTCATAGTCTGTTCAAAGTGTGAACAAAAGAACACCACTGCAGCCTCAGTCCAAACACCTTCCATCCAACAGAAGCAGGTCGACAAGATTGTAGAAAGTGTAAAGATTCCTTCTGCACACATGCATATCATGTAGCGAGACTGATTAAAAATGTCCAACCCTTCCAGCCACAGGTTTTTGACAACCTTCAACAAGCTAAGCAGCGCAACTTCTCCAACAAGGCACGCAACTCATCAAGATGCAGATTTAGCAAACGCTTTTCCCTCTCCCTCAGGCACTCAACGCAGTGGATACCATTTCTTCCTAAGGATGGAGGATTGATCCAGGTGGATATCGGTGTCCACCCACCTTTTCCAACTGGCTCAAAAAAGTTTTCTAACAACTTTGGTAATTTACTATTTTTAGCAGTTTTTAACTTTCGAGGCCATTTTGAGGGCCTATAAAGGGTTTTTCGAGATCGAGCTTCTCAATGATAGTTGAAGGCTATGATTAATCCCCCAAAATGAATTTCCTCGACAATACCTTTCCAATGAGCTATTGTGCGCCCCAAATGGAGATCGTATGTCAAAGTTATGCTCTCGGGAAGTTGATATACCAAACTACCCAAAACGGGGTCCGCAAAATTGTTGGTTTTTCATCTTCCGGGGTTAGGGTTTTGGATTTTATTTATGACAAAAAGGACTTTGGATCTTCATTGTAAAATCATCTTCTTGCGAATGAGAGTAGCAGACACATCTCTTCTCAGAGATAAGTTGCCACCATTCTAGCGAGTCTTTCACTCTGTAATTTTACAGTCTTTGTACATTTTCGCCCATTAATCTGAGATATCTTTGTACATTGTTTTATTATATCTCGGCTCTCATTTCATGCCGAAAATAATCCGGATCAGTAATATATCTTCCTGAATAACAATCTACTCTACTCAAAATAAAACTTTTAAATGATTCAASTGAAAAAATAAAAAAATAAAAATAAAATAAAAGGCAAAGAGAACTACTTTGATTGTGTCTTGGTCTAACTGGTGGCTAGTTCTAGTTATGGGTTACATAGGTTCCCTTTCATGCTCTGGAAGTGAGACACAAAATATACAACCATTTCATTCCAATTTAAAATTAACCTCATTCAGATGCACACATGAGATTCTAATAAACCAATCTGGTAGTTGGAAAATAACATAACAAGAACAACATGCTTGTGTAAGTGCTTATAAACAAAGTATAACAGCTGAAACATAAACAGAGTTACAATTTAAATAAAGTGTGGTAGCCTACAACATATAATGAAGAAAAACAGAGTTCTATAAAGTAATAAAATAGAAACAAGAAATATATACAGAAATCAATAGTTGGGTACCTCTTTGAAGCAGGCCCAACTCCAAAACGCTTCAGCAAACTATAAAAGTTAACTACATCCCTTATAATTCACTCACATATGAAAGGAAACTATGTATATATTGCAGAAAATTAAGACTTTTGCTCACAAAGTAGAAATCGATTCTCTAATTCAATCCATCATTACCAAATACGAAAATGGTACTAAGTTTTTATAGCTATGGATGGGAATCTTCCCATAACAGCTTGCATTTACAAAACCCTAAATATATGGACGCATAATTGCTTCTCATTAAATCGTATGGTGCATTTGCAGAGGAAATGCACAATCCAAAGGTACCAGAATTCCAACAACTCTCAAATTCCAAGGTGTAGATTCGTGGGCATGAATGAATGCATTCAAACTACCCCATGATTCGCTCCATGCTTGGTCCACATGTTTTTTAGTAAGTGAATTCAACATGCTTTCGTTTGATTCTAGTTCTCATTAATCCACTGAAAAATCATCATCTTTGTATAGCTCCTTTGAATTGCTTTCATCCTAATCTTTGACCATTCTTTAGTGTATGATTAGCAACTATTATTTTTATTGTAACTAAAAAATCATACTCTTCCTTAATTTTATAATATAAACATGAAAATGTGAACCAATGCAATCCATATGTACCTTTATACAATGGTGGCTATTATAGGTGTAAAATTTGTGTATGAGGATCAAAATTGACCTTATTAGACTTAAAGGTTATCAAAATAGAGGCAAAATTATATCATTTCACAATCCCATCATTCCCCCTTTCCTATTTTCTTGCATGACCTCGTGCAACATCATGTTCCTCCTATGGAAAACCTAAGTGTAATGTTGTTCAATTGTATGTTGGGTTTCCAAAGGTAGGATAGAAACCAAAACTCTTGTCAATTTGTTTCCAAAGTGCAATCTCTTCCATATTGTTCCAATGGAACCTTGCTTTATATTGCTAAGTGGGGCACTAAATCAATGGGTAGTTGAATCTGAGTCCAATCCATCTATTTCCATGCATTTTCATTTAATTAATGTCCAAATCAACCCTTGAGAGTGTAAGCTCAAAATGGTGGTACGATGTAGGGCTCCTATTCCTCAAATCATTTGCAAGTGAATGTCATGTATCATAGGTGACTAAAAGAGCCTGCAATGAATGTGCATGTACAATCTCTTGATGATTATTAATAGCATATTGTCTATGAAATCTTACCCTTTGATAATCCCCTTGGTCTCTAATCAATATTTTGTAATCTTGAATAACTACTCCAGGCATAAGATATTGTCTCTTAACATTAAATCAGAGTTGAACTCTATGTGTGTGTAAAATCATTTTGAAGCTCTCCATTGGAAAAGACTATAAATGAAAGAAGTAAAGGCACGAAGTTGGAAATACCCAACAAAAGGATTGGGATTCCAACGTGTGTGATTTGGTAGCACATAGTTGAATAAATACAACTCACACAACAAATTCTTGTCATGATCTTCACCCTGAAGGAAAACATTGATGAATTCCTTTGGATTTCCAATTTTGTGAAGTCTACCACTTGTTATCTGCTTGATCCTAAACTGAGTCCACCTATCATGCAAGTAAATGGAGTGAATCCTAGAAGGTGATCTGCATATCAACCCTTCTAATCCCAAAGAGAAAGTATCATGTAGCTTTTTCTCTATCTCATGTAATCTATCTTTGTACCTATCAATTTTTCTCTTCCACCTATTTTTCTGAGTGAGGTAGAGATAAAACCATTTATGTTTGAATTTATTGATGACTTGTTGATGGATCTCTCAACTAATAACCCCTAGATCAAAGAGATCATCTTGGGTTCTCCAGCCAGACAAGTCTGGTTTTAGTTGAAGTAAGGCATATGTATTGGTCAAAATATCATCAAGGATGGTCACGCTTACAATTTGTTCAATATTTACCATATCTCCTTCATCAATTTTCTTGAGTCGTTTTTCCTCTATTTCTATTGCTTGTAACAGAGTATTCATCTGATGACTTTCATCTCTCTTTAATTATCTGATGATTTTTTCAATCTTTGATTTTCCATTTTCGACCTCATATTCTCCTTTAAGATCTTCAAATAACCAAGATTACAAGTTTTGAATGAAGGAAAGATAGGATTCTTACCTTTCCTTTTCTTTCTTAGAGCATTATCAATCATTGGTTGGATGGTTGTGTCCATGCTTCCTCCAATTGGTGTTTCCTCTAATGAATGAACATATACCTCTTCTCCCAATGTTGTGGTGGTTTTGTTTTTAGAATCCTCCATAGAGTCTATCCCCTTTTTCTCCTCGAATGTATATGTAGCTTCAACCCCAAGCATGGATTTAACCTTAAGTGTATCCTTTGTAGGTCCAATTTCATGTATGGATTCATTTTCAAGCATTTTATGTAGAATTATCCTCTATCGTCTATGTGGATACAGTCTCTTCCTCTTTTGTTCCTTCATCATCAAGCTCATCTCCAGAATCTGATAGTGCAATAATAATAATCTATTTTTAAGGTCACAACCAAGCCAAACACCAAATTGTTCTATGATACCCCATTGTTTGTGGGACAAGGGACCCCCTCCACGTAGTGATTTGACTGCTAAAGTCTACAGAGGTATGCATACCCTACCCCCTCTAGATTTCAACATGTGACCTCCAAGGAATAAATACATTTTCTTAACCATTAGGCCCACATGCGAGTCTCATGTGGTCTGGTTCAAAATTTTGAAACCCTTGTTTCAATTTTTGTAATGTTATGGGATTGTTCCAATCCTATAATCATGTAGCTTTATTAGTTTTTCCTTTGACTGTGATGGTTTGTCATGACAGGGTACAAAATATTTCTCTAGGATTTCTTTACATATTACTTCAAAAACCATATCAATTTACTCTTGCTTTCGCCATCTCTGCCCTATATAACAATGTAATGAATCTAGTGTGATAAATCCCTGAGGGATAGGTTTGTTTTTGAAAATATTTTCCCATCTTAACTAAGTCTTTCGGGAGAAAGAAAGGAAAATTAATTAAATTCTCACTTTTAAGATGTAACGAGATCCTAATATGGTAGTGAAATCCAACGTTGAAACTCCCTCCACAAGTAATAAACTTATGGATAATTAAATGTATAGCCTTCCATGGATTATTCAACAATTCTCTTTGAATTCCTTTCTTTTGGACCTCGGGCATGTGTAAAGGAGTACTTACAAATTGCGACCAACTTTCCTCTGATATACTGGAGTGTTTCGACCACTTCTCTCCCTCTAACTTCAATCCTCTAGAATGAATGATAGTCTCATCACTCGTTGGAAATGTCAATCCCTCAATTGTAGCTTAATTCCCCATTGAAAGTTTGGGTGAATTATGTAGCTATGGATAAATTCAAACCTTGGAATCATTCGAAAAATGTGAACCAGCCTACTTGAGTAAAAATTTCCAAATCTTTGAGACTTTGTTGGATAATGCTAGTATTATCAGGCTCGGTGTGATTCTTAGCTCCCCGGATTTTGATCTATATTCACATAAAGATTGTTTGCCTTGTTATGTATGTAGACTAGCCTTTTGAGCTTTATGATGGTCTGGTAGTGTAGTTTAACCAATCAATTGAAGTAGTAGCCCAATAATTGTAATGATAACGATCTTTACATACTCATGACTGCAAAAGCTACAAGTTTTGATAATTTTGTAGCAATTATGTATATGAGTGTCGACTTATGATTTCAAATCAAAAGTTAGTTGAGGATAACCATAGGTTAGTTCAAGCCATTTTTTAATGTATTTCACATAGGATTGTGAGAGGAATGATAATTATAGGCTAGAATTCCTTCTTTTAAGGCAAAAAATATATAGGTCAAAACCTTAGATCTTCATTTTATTTTATAATTTAACTCATATTTTGAATTATGTCTCCCAAATTTAAAATTGAACATTGATAACTTTAGTCTTATAAGCCTCAAATGATCCTCATACCAGTAATGATAAGAAATAAGGGGGAAGTTTTTATTTTTATTTTTAAATCCAAATGGAGGTAATTAAACAAGGAATCAAATAAGTGGAGATTGTGGACAGTGAAAAGAAAAATGGACAATGAGGAATATGAACAGTGATGAAGAATATGGATAATCAAGGATAAAGGTAAATGGCGTATATATAGATAATTTATGTATATGGATTGTTTTTTTTTTTGTTTTTTTAAATAAAAAAGGAGTAGTACCTGCTATATTAGATTAGCAAAAAACTTTGACAAAATATACAGTGGCATGGCTACAGTCACCAAAAATGTTGCCGGTATCCGGAAACCAGCATAAGTGGGAAGCAAATAGCAGTTATACGATAATACATAAAGAAAAGAAGCACATGTCCTGCCCGGAGGAAACCAGGACAGATGCTTGTGGTCCAGATGAACATAAAACAGTTACCCAATAAAACTAAAAACCAAGAAATTATAAGAACCTAGGCACCCGGTGACGTGTCGCTTCCTCCAGTCTACCAAGTTGTCCCTGCCGGAATGGCCAAAGCCTGTGCGCACAGGGGGCACTTCCTCTGAGCTAGAGCCCCGGAGAACGCATCGAGGAGCAGGTCCATGCATTGGCCCATGAGGAGGGCCCTATGTTCCAGGTCCGACATGTGGCCTCGGAGCTCAAACACCAAGGCCAGGTGCTCGTCGCTGAGGAGAGAACCATGCGTACCGCCACCCGAGCCACTAGGGGGAGCAAACTTCAATTCTGATGCCTCACCAATGCCAACCGCGAGCTTCCTCTGCACCGCTTCAATCTCTGCCTCCACAGTCCCCATGGCACCAGCTGCTTGCAAGACGCCCGGCCAGGGAATTTCTTCGACAATGCATCCGGGGAAGTCGTCTTCCCTAGCCGAAATGCATTCGGTACCCTCCCGGCTGGTCGTCTCCATGGCGCAGGGCTTCTCAACACTCGGCAGGTCCCCTATTGACAGGTCCTCCTCCACGATGCAGGTTGGAAACATATCCTCGGTCTCGGCCTCCTTCTTGTCACTTGGCTTGAAAGTCATGTCTTCCCTGCTACAACCAACTCCCGGTTCTGCAATAGTGTTGAGCAATGCCCTTCTCTTAGCCCGAGCCTTCTTCCTAAGAATGGAAGACGCCAAAGCCAGAGCACGTTCAAGTTGCTCCTTCCGTCGCCTATGCGCTCTGTGGGCATCCCAGGCTGAACCTCGACGAGGCCTTCCTCGCTTTCTAGCCATTGTATCCGGGGGGTGAATGCAAATGCCAATCGATTGTAGTGCTAAGCGAAAATTCCAGGACGAGAGCGGTTGCAGGTGCGAAGCGCAGGCAAACCGACTATGTCGTGGCACACAAAGATACAACCAGCCCTGGAAATTCTTATCAGAATGCGAAGAAGAGGTGGTGAACAACCAGGCGACGAGCATAGCCGCAGCAGGACCATTCCCTCTCTGCTCGGGCTCACAAGAAAACACATAACCAGACCCCAGAGTCATTCATCCTCTCATATCCTCTTTCAATTCGAGTGCGCAGGGGGTGTTAATGGTCGCGCGAGGGAGGAGTCCCTCCGTCGTATGGCCTCTGCTATGGCCGTCCACCATCGTAAATGTTGATGTGTGGGTGGCGGCCATCAGCAATTAAACCAAAACTTAGTGTTGATCCTGGTGTCACCACCACGGTGTCGCGTGTCACCCCATCCGGGGCTATGTATATGGATTGTTTCTTCTTTCAAGTTTATAAAATAAAACTAGAAATAGGAATAAGAGTTACTTCAAGTCTTCAAGTAAAACCTTGTAATCATTTGAAACTATGTCTTCACAAGGCCTATAGTGATAGATGGCTTGTTAGTGAATTATTTATGAAACTATGTCTTCACAAGGCCTATAGTGATAGATGGCTTGTTAGTGAATTATTTATGATAATAGTACTATTGATTCAACTAAGTTAGATTTAACTTGACATAGTAAATGATATCAAAACTATTAGGCATCCAAATAAAAGAGAATCCTTGCATATAACTCTAGAATCTTTGAATTCTTTGATCTCTTTTAGAATAATAAAATGAAAGAGAATATTTTGCACAGAACTCTAGAATTCTTTGATCTCTTTTAGAATAGTAAAATGAAAGAGAAACTTTTGCATAGAAATCTAGAATTCTTTTGAACTCTTGGTAGCTATGAGACTTGGAACTTGAAGATGGTCTCTATCAAATATTCAAGGTCCTTTAAGTTGATAAAAGTCTTTTCATTTTGATAACTTGCAATCAACCAAAAAAACACGTTGTCTTTTTTTTGTTTTTGTTTTTCTCTTCTTCTTTTTTTCTTCTTTTTTTCTCAAGTTTTGTCCACCAGTAAAACTAGTTTTCAAACAAAACTTGTTTTAACTACGCCTTCGGAGAGGTTTTCACAGTTAAAATATTATATATTTTTTCTTTTCTCTTGACAATATCAGCCAGAAATATGGTTTTCTAACATTGCCAAGTCCAATAGAGCTCGTTTCCAGGTTTTCACTAATGGAATTTTATATATATTTTTATTTTTCATTTTTTCTTTATTCTATGCACAATATATATACAAAGATGACCTTCACAAGAGGTATTAGGGAGCAGTAGTTGAAAATGGAGAAGCCACTTTCTGTATAATTTCAACCTCTGCCTCTTTGAGTAGGTCTTTGACAAACTCTTCTTTTAATAGTGGTTTCCAATATAGATGTAACCGATGGACATAATGTTTTAGGCAGTTTATCGGCCCAATCTTTGTGATAAAGTTGTATCGTCCTTATCAAAATAGTCTCTAAAACTTTGTTGGTTGCTACAACTTGGCCATTGGTTTGAAGGTGATATGGTGTTGATGTTCTATGACAAATCTAATATTTCTTGGTGATAAATTGTATGATCTTATAAGTGAACTAAGTCCCTTGATTCTTGACAATCTCTCTTGGTACCCCAAACCAAACAAATATGTGTTTGTACAAAAAAATTCCCATTGCTTGTCAGTAGCTTTGGGAAGAGCCTTTGCTTCCACCCATTTTATTACAGAATCAGTGCAAACCATAATGTATGTTTTCTATCTTAATGGTGGATTGATGGGTCCTACAAAATAAAGGGCCCATTTCTCAAAAGTCTCAATTAATAATTGAGTCTGCAATGGAATCTCATATGATTGCACTATTTTTCCCATTCTTTGACAGATGTCGCGGCTTCTAACATATTTTCTATCAACTCTAAAAATAGTTGGCCAATAGTATCATAATCTTAGGACTTTGTAAGAAGTCATTTTATCCGCAAAATGTCCTCAACGTGGTTCATCATGATAGGCTTTAAAAATATTAAAGATCTCATCTTCTCGAATGCAATGCCAGATAATGTAATCAAGTCCCGTTTGGAAGAGTTGTCCTTGAACCCAAGAATACATAGCACTTTCTCAGACAACTTTTTGTTTCTCTCTTGGGGAGAAATGTTGCATAATATTTTCTATAGCTAAATAATTGGCAATATATGAAAACAATGGTGAGTGAACAGACAATGCAAACAAACGCTCGTTAGGAAAAAAACATCCTCTACATGATCATTACTCCCTTCAATATTTAATCGAGAAAGAAATCAGCTACAACATTTTCTCTTACAGCTCTATTACAAATGGTGATGTCATGTTCCTATAGAAAAAATAACCATTGAGTTGTTAATGTTTATGCCATTATTATAGTTCTTTGCATTTCAATAGATAAGAGCATCATAAGAACAAGATCACTGAGAAATACACATTCACAAGAGACACAACATTTATCATGGGAAACCCTCTAGGGGAAGAAAACCCAGCAAAAAATTCCTTATCATAAATTGCTAATACAATGTTCAAGAGAAAAATCAAACCAATACAGATAGTCCTCTCCAAGAGATGTGCCACTCTTCTTCTCCTCTCTCCAACTGGTAATTACAGCTTGCCTCATAAGAGAATGAGCAAGTGAGTTGTAAGATAAAGTGAGGCGCTATCCTCCTATATATACAATATTGGCACATGTGAAAGGGTTTCACTAGCAGGGCCGACCTCTCACTCTGGGTGGGTAAACCCACCTTTAATTAATTTTGGGTCTCAATAATAACTGTTGGGGGCGACTTCTTATTCTGCCTATTACAATTGTTTGATGACCAATCCGCAAAAAGGGGATTTGGTCCTAATAAAATTACCGACATGACTAATCCACAATGGGGATTAATCTTAATAATAAAATAACAATAATATTAAGAATACTCTTCGCAGTTACATTGTTTCAACATGAGTTACCCTACCATTTTTTATCGGTTTATTCATAAGGTATCTAATGGAAGCATGGTCAATGTGTACAAAGACTGGGTAACTAATGATGTAGTGTTGAAATTTTTTGATTGCATGGACAACAACAAGGAATTCCTTCTCTATTACTATGTAATTTAGTTCTGTGGGAGAAACATTTTTACTAGTATAGTAGATTGCATATGGTTTATGCTCCTCTCATTGTCTATGTACAGCTACAGATAACTTGTCATTCCTATATTAATTCAATTGGGTACATAATACCTATATTAAGAGTACATCATACCTATATTAATTCAATTGGGTATTCTTAATATAGGTGCTACAGACAACTTTTCTTTTAATGTTTCAAAGGTATTTTGACAGGAATTAGTCCAAGAAAACTCAACATCTTTTGAAAGTAGCATGAATAAAGGTGATACTATTTTGGTAAAATTTTCTATGAAACAACGATAATATCCTGCATGACCTAAGAAAATAAGTACATCTTTTTTATTCATTGGAATTGGAATGTTGGTGATTACTTCGACTTTTGTAGAGTCAATTTGGATACCACTGGAAGATATATGATGTCCCAAAACTATTCCCTTTGTGAGCAATATATGACATTTTTCATGACTGAGAGATAAATTAGTTTGTTGACATATTTCAAGAACTTTCCTTAGATTTTGTATTGCTTCGTCAAATGTATTTCCATAGACTGTAAAATCATCCATTTATACTTCCACACAGTCATGGATCAAGTCAGAGAAAATTCCAAGCACGTCCCTTTGGAATGTGGTTGAATCATTACATAGTCCAAACGGTAGAACTCAGAATGTGAAAGTACCCCATGGGTAGGTGAAAGTTGTATTTTCCTAATATTTAGGAGCTAACTGGATTTGGTTGTACCCATTGAAGCCATCAAGGAAGGAAAGGTATTTCTTTCCTGCCAGGGTATCTAGAACTTGATCAATAAAAGCTAAAGGAAAGTAGTCCTTAGCAGTAGCCTTATTCAATTCTCTATAATCCACACAGAATCTCCATTTCCCATTTTTCTTTGGAACAATAACAAGTGGTGAGACCCACTTACTATCATAAATAGGATAAATAAAATTGACATCTAATAGTTTCTGCAATTCAGTTTTGACTATTTCTTGAAGTGCAGGATTCATCCTTCGTTGAGGTTGTCTAATCAGTTGGAAGTTAGCCTGGACAAATATGTGATGAGTGCACAAACTAGGATGAATTCCATTCATATATGTATAATCCCAAGAAAATGTCTTAGCATGAAATTGTAACAACTTAATAAACCTTTTTTTTTGCAGTTCTTCTAATCGAAGATTTATGTTGAATGTTTTTCCTGGAAATATTTCTATAGGCATGCTACGTATTTCAGATGTGATATATAGATAATATAGAATTGATTAAAATTCTTTTTGAATCAAAAAGAAAGGTCGGTTTTCTTCTATCATATGGATGATGTGATTAGTAGGTGAATCGGGATTAGTAATAAGATCACAAATAATATCATCTTTAGTATTTTATTTAAAGGAAAGAGTTGATTCGATCATAAAGATTTGTTGGAATTTTTCATCATCACTATCCTTGTTTCCTATCCAAATAGGTGTTTCATGAGCAGGACTTGGTTTAACTAGTGTATATAATGTAAATTTCTTTGTAGAAGAACCTTGAGAGATGGTCATGTCTCTGGATTTACACCCAATAAAGGCACCAACTATGGCCAACCAAGGCCTTCCCAGAATCAAGGGGTATCCCCCAACATTTGATTTGGGTTGTAGAACCATAAAATTAGCAGGATACTCTGAGGAGTCTACAGAGATAACCACATCTTCTAAGATACCTTCAAGTTGTAGACTGGATTGATCTGCTAATAGGAGAACAATAGTGGTTTGACGAAGATAATTTAATTGTAGTTTCTCCATTGTTTATTTAGTCATGACATTTATATTAGCTCCTAGATCTATTAGAGTATTTGAGATGCAAATGTTATTATTGTGAACATCTACAATAGGACTTCCTGGATCTGTGTATTTAGTAGTCAGTATGTTTCCAAACATCAAATCAGCTAAATGACCAAATACTTGCATTGTTGGAGGATCCTTTTGTTTTCTTCATGGTTTCTTCAAACACAATTATCTATTAGCTCTAGCATAGATAGGAACATATGTTATGTCTTGGAACAAAGGAATTTTAACACAAACATTTTTCAGTTCCCCAAGAAAATCAAATTTAGACTGTTTAGTGGATTTCCCAATTACTAATCTTTCAAGATATGGGGGTTTTTGAACATGCCTTGGTTGATATCATTTTTCTGGGGAATTGGCTTGATTTTCTAAGAAGGTTTATCAATTAAGTTATTTGATTCAGCAACTTTCTCCTCATTATCGTGTTCCAAAATGATAGGAGAAGTTGGATTATTCGACACTGTAGTTATATCCCCATCATCTTATTCCTCAATGATGGGAGAGGTGGGATTGACTACCTTCCCTGATCGGAGATGAATATCTTGAAGGTCTACAAGGGAGATAAGATAAGTCAGGTAATTGGGAAACTCAACATTGTAAGCATGTTGAGCTACTTTATTATTTGGGTTAGGAACAGGTTAGGCAGGAATTTGAGTTGGCCTTTGGGGTGGTTGGGATGGTGTTAGTTGTAATTGTGGTTGAGTTTTTGTCTGTTGAAATGGAAGTCAAGGTTGAGGAGAAAATTTTTGCGGATGTTGTTGTGACATATTTCCATAAGGAAAAGAACCTTGTCAACCTTGTTTCCATGATTGGTTTTGACCTTGTGGGGTCCATTGTGGCCATGATGTAGGTGGATACCAAGTGGAAAAGGGGTTTTACATGTGTTTTTGGTTGGCCCAAAGTGCATTGTAATATTGAGAAGGATTAGGATGAATACATGATGGTTGATTTGGCCAAGGTCGCTTTTGATTTATGATACAAATTTGTTCAACTCTTTCACTTGTTCCTCGATAAACCGCTTTTATTCCAAGTAGTGAAGGACAATTCTTTGTATCATGGTCATGTTCACAGATAGCACATATTTCTACACTATCCAAAGGATACTCACGAAAGAAATGTTTCTTATGAAATTTTGGACAAAATATAGCCAAAGGTAATGTTTCTTCATCTTGCTTCTTCTTGATTTTCATAGTATCTAGTTGAGAACTTAGAGAACTAAAAATGTCAGTTTTGAAATTGTCTAACAAATTCCCAATTTCAACTCGAGAAACTACACTTCGTGAGGATTTACTAATTATTGATAAAATTTCCCAAAACAACCTTCCTCATTTATTATTACCTCTTGAATATTGCCTACCTAACTCACAAATAGTGTTATATGACAGTTGAGAAATATCCCTGACCCCCATCAAATTTAAAAAATCCAAACAGTCATCTCGGATACATTTAAGAAAAATTGTGGTTCTAATTGATGTTGGTTAGATCGTTTGAGACTGTATTGGAACCTTTCGACATATTCCTTTGGACTCTCTTCTTCTTTTCGAGTCATTTTGAAGATTTCTCCTCGTAAATCCCTAGCTTGGTAGTAGTCTTGGTATATTTTAAGGAATGTGTGTCTCATATTGTCCCAGTTTTGTATTAAATTTCCACCCAACCCCATGAACTAGCGTAAAGTTCAACATTTTAAGGCAGCCGGAAACAATTTTAGTTTATGGGCATTGGATGAGTAATCATAGCTACAACATAAGACATCGAACTCAAAGATAAATGTGTCTGGATCCTCACTACTTAGCCAATGAAAATGGGGTAAAGTAGTAGGTGGGATGTTTTTCATCTAGGTTATACCTTTTGTATCCCTAATAGGAAATTCCAATGTGCCAGGATTTTGTGGAAAAGATCCTTCCCCTTCTTCCTTGTGTTCACCAGCCATGATGAATAACGAATTTTTTCAAAATTTCACAAGTCCTCCAAATGTTACATATTCTTCTGAGGTAGATGAAATAGAAGGTTCTCATTTATGACTGGGACTTTCAAGAGGATTTAGTTCATCATAATCTGAAGAGTTTTCCTCCAAATTGGATGTTATATCTTCTACAGGAGGTTTTTGTTCACTTACAGAAGTACTTTCTCCTCTTCTTCCACCTCTTCCTTGTAAAAATTTCAGATCCCAACCCGGTTTTAAGTCTCAATGAGACACATAGTTTAATTCTCAACCCACATTGCAAATTTAAGCTGCAAATTAGTTAGCAGAAAATTAAATGCTCATGAAAAAAAAACACATGAAGTATGCTACAACAAAAAACTCAGAAATAAACACACCCAGAAAATTTAAACTTAGATATTTTTGGTCTAACTTCAACCTTGGAATAACCCACAAGGGGAAAACAAGTGAGAGAGGGATTTTTTATTATTTTCATAGCTCTGAGAAAGAATTCCTTACAACAATCTTCTTCATAAATTAATACATAGACTTATCTCGATTTTTGTGCCCACACATAGCCTCAAAATGCGTGCTAGACAACACCTTGATTTTTGTACAATTAAATATGTAATGTGTATGGTTGTCGCTGCATTTATTGTGGTATGATTTTCTCAAAAAATGTGCCTGTCTATTGTTGCTATTTTCCATAAATTAATGGCAACTGGGTTCCTTGATTTTTGCGCCAAACATGCCCAGAAAAACGTGGAGCTAACCTCCTCAATTTTTGTGCCAACTTTATGTTTTACGACCTTCTCAAAATCCGTATGGTATGGCCCAGTACTCGTTGTACCTTCTCTTCGAATTATGTTTCAACTTTCTCATTGTTGCTACTCATTGTTACTATGCTACTACTCGTTGTAACAATATTGCAACTTGTTGTACCACTGTTGCTACTCGTTGTAACACTTGTTGCAACTCACTATTACTCTACTCAGCTCTTTCTCAGCTCGACTCTCTCTTTTCTTTCTCTCTCCAAATTGCATGAATAAGAATAGCAAGTGAATGGGGCACCCTTTCCCTAATTTGACCTCATGAGGGAAGGTGAAGAGACATCTAATCTAACGGTGGAGGATAGATTTGATGGATGGTTGAGATGAAATGACTTTTCATTCACCCATTTCATTTCACTTTCATAAAGTCTCATTGAATTTCATATCTCGTGAAAGTAATGCACTAGGGACCACATTGGACACTTTCTTACCCCTAGGCGCCTAAGTGATGAGAAACACTTGTCCTTGGTACTTTATTAATTTATTTTAACACTCCCTCTTACCAAGGAAAGTGTTCATCACCACCCCAAGATTATCTATGAAAGGCTCAAGCTTCCCTCTCCCCAAATCTTTTGTGAGGATGTCTGTCACCTGCTCATCTGTAGCGATATATTGTAGCTCAACTACTCCTCTATGAACATAATCCCGGATGAAGTGATATCTAATCTCAATGTGTTTAGATTTGTCATGAAAAACTGAATTCTCATATAATTTGACACAACTCTGATTGTCACAGTAGATCATCGTGGGCCTCATTTGCACACCAAATATCTCAACCAACAACTTGTGAAGCTAAATGACCTCACAACTGGCCTGACTAGCTCACATATACTCAGCCTCTACAGAACTCAAAGCACTGAATTTTTCTTCCCACTGAACCAAGACACCATTGTTGAGCCTAATCCAAAGAAACAACCTGAGGTAATCTTCTTTTCACTGGCACATCCTACCCAATATGAATCAGTGTAGCCAATCAATCTAAATCCATCCCCAGTCTCATCGTTCATTCCATAATCCACCGTACCTATAAGGTACTTGAGCACATGTTTTTCTGCCACCCATTATACTCTCTGAGGCTCCACCGTAAACTGATTAAGTGAGTTGATAGCAAAACAAATATCCGGTTTGGTGTTGACTAGATACATTAGAGAACCGATCAACTAACGATACAATGTGGGATCAACCAACTCTGACTCAGAAGAATGAAGCTTCTTCCAATTGGTTATCATACGAGTGGACATGGGCCTACAGTCCTCCATCTGGAATCTCCTCAGAATATCAATAGCATATCTTCCCTATCCCATAAAGATGTGTCCAAGATCCTACCAAACCTCCAATCCAAAGTAATGCATCATACCAATGTCTTTCATCTCGAACTCTAAAGAAAGGCTCTCCTTGCAACCAACTATGAGTCTCTCAACCCTTGTAATGAAAATATCATCTACATATAGCACAAGAATGAGAGGATCCTCTCCAACCATAATGTAATATAAATTGGGATCCGCCTCACTCTTCTCGAAACCCATCTGTTGCAAGTATATATCTATTCTGGAATACCAAGCTCTAGGAGCTTGCTTCACCCCATACAATGCCTTCTTCAGTCTGCACACATGAGGATCTCTCCCATGCACATCAAATCCCTAAGGTTGCTCAATGTACACCTCCTCCTCTATGAGACCATTCAGAAATGTAGTCTTCACATCCACCTGATGGATCTTCCAACCCATCTCTACTGCAATGGATATCACTACCCTGATCAAGGTATATCTGGAAACTAGAGTGAAGGTCTCATCATAGTCAACTCCCTCTACCTGTGAGAACCCATGAGCCACAAACCGAGCTTTGAACTTCTCAATGTTTCCATCAGCAACATACTTGATCTTGTAGAGCCACTTGGAAGTCACCACTGACTTATCCTCAGGTCTCAGAACCACCTCCCAAACATCATTCTTCATGATGGAAAAGTAATCTTCCATCATGGCATCCTTCCATACCTATTGACTTGATGCCTCCTCAAAATTGGAAGACTCGAACTCTCTGATGTTTCTCACCATCGCAAGATAGTTGCAAAACCTCTCAGGATTTTTACTCTCCCTCACATCCTTCCTGGGATTCCCCAATAAACCTTGTGCGTCCTTCAAAGTGTCCTGAAGCCACTTGGGCTTACTCTTCTTTGAAGTAGCACCATGTGGAGGGGCCTCCTCCTCCTCAATCCCACCACATGAATAATGTGTACCTGAAGATGATCCTGAGGTATTCTGTGAACCAGTAGACTAAGAAACAATACCATGTGAACCAGTAACATGAGGACCAGTAACATATGACCTTGTCACCTATGGACTAGTAGTCCCTGAACTCTGTGTCACTATGCTCTGTGAATGACTCACCTGAGTATGAGGAGTTGATTTCTCCCCATGCTCCATATCTTGTGACCTCTGGCAAGATATATCCTCCTTAAATCTCACATCTATTCGCACAATTTTCTTCCTCAAAGAGGGGATGTATATGCGGAAAGTCTCGAGATCTTGCTATACCCAACAAAGATTCCCTTCTCTACCATGGGATCTAGCTTTGTCCTCTTCTCAAAAGGGACATGTGAATAAGTAAGGCACCTAAAGATCCTAAAGTTCCCCACCTCAAGCTTCTTCCCTGAGAAATCCTCCTCAGGAGTCTTATCCCCCAAGACTCTATGTGGACTCGGATTCTGCAGATAAATTGTAGTGTTGCAAGCCTCAACCCAAAGAAACAGTGGTAGCCCCTGATCATGTAACATGGCTCTCACAACCCCAACAATAGCCATGTTCTTCCTCTCAACAACCCCATTTTGATGTGGGTTGTAAGGAACTGTCACTTCTCTCTTAATGCCCTCCCTAACACAAAATTCATTGAACTCATTAGAGGTATACTCACCCCCATTATCATGTCTCAAAACTTTGATGTTCTTCCCATTTTGGTTCTCCACGAGATATTTAAACACTTGGAACCATTGAAGGACCTATCCTTTGGTCTTCATGAAGAAAATCCAAGACTTCTGAGAAAAGTCATCAATGAAAGTGACATAATACAAAAAACCAGTCAAATAGGAAAAATACATAGGACCACATACATCAGTATAAATCATATCAAGAATACCTGATACTCTATTGTCACTGCTTGGAAATGAAGTCTTGGCATACTTCCCAAGATCACACCCCTTGCACACTTCCTGGTGCTCTATACTGAACTCTGGCACTCCAGTCACAATCTCTCTCAAGATCCTCAAAGCCCCATGGTAAAAACGGGTCATCCTCCTATGCGATAAATCACAAAGGCCATTTTTGTTGGTACTATGCATCAATGCTCTAGCAGGATAAAACATGATCTTGAACAGCTTCTCATGTTAGATCCCAATCACTTTGGTCAAAGTGTTACTCTATCCCTTAGGATACAAGAGAACATGCCCATCACAAAAAAATGCCTCATATCCCCTATCCTCAATAGTGGAAATTGACACCAAGTTCTTCTTCAAGCCTGGAACATATAGGACATCCCTCAACAACATGGGAGGTAGAGACTCCCTCTGAAATGATATTATCCCACTACCAACTACCTTGACCACTGAATCATCTCCAAGCACCACCTCAGGATCTCCAATCTCTGTAAGATTAGTGAAGTACTCACGAACACCTGTCATATGGCGGGAGGCACTGCTATCAATGTACCAAACACTGGTAGATGATACTCTAGAGTAAATACACATCAACAATGAATACTCCTTGAACCTGTGGGAAAACTCCTCCACATTAGCTGAAGCTGCAACCTGCTTCTTCTGCTTGTTAGGACATTGTCCAATATAGTGTCCAAACTTGTGACATGCAAAGCACTTGTCTTTTCTCATGTCTATCTTCCCTTCAACTTTTTGCTTTTTCCCTCCCTTGGAACCTTTCTTGGACTTGTTCTTTCCTTTAGATAGAAGTGCCACATTCTCCTCTTCATTATCAGTAGATGAACTCCCATGCACATAGCCTCTCTGAGTTTCCTCCTGAATGAAGTCGTCCATGTTATCCCCTAGCCTGGGGATAACTAAGGAGATCATGTCTCGAGGCCCACAAGTCCTAGCCATGGAGTGTTGAGAGATAGATGACTTAAGCATGGCCCCGGAGGGCCCCTCTTTTCTTCAACGTAGTCCACATATCACCGACAGCAGTATCCACCACACTAGCCTAGTCCTAAAGTAGAAGTGAGTCTTTCTCCATGAGGTAATGAGTCTCGGTATCATGATAAGTGTCGCTCTAATTTTTGAAGCACTTGAACATGTTGTATTGAATCCTTCTTCATTTCATGACATTTGATTGGAAACTATGCTCTTTGCCTCATTCAAAATTGGAAGGGTGACACAGTGCCCTAGTAAGTTGACTTCCCTTTAGGATGGGTTGCTACTGGGTGTATCTTTGAAGATTCATCGTCCATTCCCTCCATACTTATCACTTTCCATATTTATTCCTTCCATCTCCTCTTTCCTTTTTGGGAATTGGGATTGGATACACTAGGAAGGGTTGTACCTTACCTCGTGGGAAGAAGGGGCTAAAGGCCAGAGGGTAAAAGTAGCTGGCAAGCGTTAAAAGCCAATTTTGAAACCTTCAATATGCTTCACCCAAGGATCCCCGAGAAAGTAGTGAAAAGAATATTAGTAAGAAAATGGGACCCACAAGATAACATAAACACTCAAGCTACTAGTTGATGGATAGGAGGTATCATCACGAGATGGCCTATTATGACCATGGGCATGTAGTGGTATGACATTACCACCTAATTGGTCATAAGACCGGGGTAGTGTCTCTTGGTGGCATAACCAAGAGAAAGGGGGTCAAATTACGAGCCATCCTTCTCATTTCCATGAAATGTTTGTGGATAACACTATCACCTCTCATCATCAAGCCATGACAGTGGATCTCAACTATTCCCTTGAAGCACAAGAGAAAAATATCAAAAGAAATAAGGTTAACAATAAATGGAAATGAATTGGCTAGGAAACAATTGCATCCATGACAAGGTGTAGCTCACCCTCCACAAAGGAACCCATAGGTAAGACTCTACATTTCCTTGTTATCACATGCACCCCATGCCCAATTATTTACCCCATGCCACCTCATACACTTAAATGACTTGGACTAGACTCCACCTGGGAAACACCCCACACTTAAGAGAGGTTAGCCCAATAAGACACCCTGATACCCTCTCCAAACCTAACTTGTCAAATTGCATAACGTCTTTGAGCATTTTTGGGGGGTTAAGGGGGTTTTGGTGCACATGTTCGGGTAATTTAATTATTAGATGTGATTTACATGCTATGATCCTTGTGAATTATGAACCCCTTGATGGCGCACTTTTTGTATCTATAGGATCTTTACCGATGGACAAGTACACCTAAGGGAATGATTAGCTCTAACCTTCGTGGGGGCTCACAGCCCACAGATGGATGTTGGAACCCCAGTCAGGGGATGAGAAGAGATCAAAAGATAGTACCATGAAGAAGGAATTTGTTTCCTTTGGAGGAACTATGACAGTCCTTAGATGGACAAGCCCTACCCTCATTCACTTGGACAATGGCCTTGAGAGGCCTAGAGACCATCCACCTATCCCATGATGCCATATTGGAGGGGCTAGGATTTCATGCAGTGATGCTCTAGTGAAAGAAGGAAATTTTCACAACGTTCTTGTAGCAGGTGGTGAGATTAATCCCTAGGAGTGGAAACGTTCCATCATTAGAGGCAGGACATCCACCATGAGACCTCATCATCACCCTAGAAAGGGCATGACGTCACTCTACTGGGGTTTTAATATTACATTTTTGTAAAATTTGATTTGTGTAGTGAATGTTCAGGGTCGGCCCTGATTTTCGACCTAAAATTAATTAAAGGTCAAATTATGGTATAAATAAACACAAAGTGACATTCATTGTCATCATAACTCATCACACACAATTGGTGGACTGAAATTTTCACTGTCTTTAAGGGTTATTGGCTGAAACAACTAGTGCACATATCTTAGGGAAGATTTATGGTGGTGTATCTTGGCATTTTTCATGGTGGAATGGTCTTCAACTAGGGTTTGAATTGATTATTCTTGGTGAAGTAAGTAGAAAATCTGCATTTTTATTCATGTAATGAATGTTTGTGGTAAAATTTACTTGTTTCATGTCTAAGATTATGAAATTGCTTGTTTAAACCCTAGGAGAGAAACAACAATTTTTTTTTCCCTATAACTCTTCTACTAGCTTGAATTTGCCAACCATACATTGTTTTGAAGTGATTACTAGAGCCCTAAATTGCTATCTCTCTAGTAACTTCACTCTAATTACCAATTATATTTTCTAAAAGAAGTCTAAGAAAGGAAGGTATGTTGGGGCCTAGAAGTGCCTACTCTCTAGCAAGAGCTCTCTTCAATATTTAGATGCTTGAGGCCTTGAAGTGCCAACACCTCTAGCATCTGCCTCTTTCCTTAGACAAGTTTTATCATTACTTTATTTCCCAAGTGATATTGTTGTTGTCATTTGACTCCATAAGCCCCTAAAGGCATTGATTCATATACTCTTGTGGATGAATGAGATCAAAACAAACTTTCAAACTTTCTTTCTTGAACCTCTCACTAACACTAACACTAACACTAATCTAGCTTAGAAACACTAACATCCATACTATTGTTTCTGCCATAATCACTACTAAAACTATCATTTGCAGCTTATATCAGCATACTAACCTCCAAAACTTACCCAGAAATTTACACTAGCCTAGGTGTTATCACCTTAAGGCTCTAGTCTTCCTTTTGCTATCATTCTAAGTGAAAAATTCAGAAGTTGTTGAAGGTCGTTGTTGTTGTTGTTGTTGTTGTTGTTGCAACCACTGTGGCCGTTGTTGTTGTTGTTGTTGTTGTTGTAACCACTATTACAACAATAATTTCAACCCCTAACAGCCCTTAAACCGTCAATAAGACCACCCAACACTTGTACTAGGCAAGCTACTATCAATATATGCTAAAGTGTTTGTTTAATTTACTAACTTAAGTACTTTTCTAAAGTGGTTTTGTTGATGTCATCATTACTTATTTTACTATTGTTACAAGTTTTTTGATAGTCCATTCAAGTCACTTATTGACTTGTTTTAATATTGAAATTGTAAGTGACAAAGTACTATCAAATTGCAAAGTATTTATATCATTTTTTGTCATCATAACTAGCAATTTCTAGACATATTGTTGTTGTTATACATTTTATCTTTTGTATATACATAAGAATGTTTTAGTAGCATATTTCTATCTTGAAGTCACTAATTTGAAACATTTGGTTATTGCTAAGATCTGTTGTTTCATTGGTAAAGGGCAGGTACCATTCACCTTAAGCTTTCTCCTTGACCCTTTTAAACAACACCAAGTGACTTCTTTCCTTGAGTGACCTAGAGAGAGGGATGGGTTTTTACCTGGTCTTTTTACCCTTCATAACCCAACTAGGTCTTGGGATGTCTCCCTTGGAGTGAGTATTTTCTCCTCCTAAATAGAAAGAGGTATCCTATTGGAGTGACAGTGATAAGACTACCTTTGTGTTACGTCAATCTAGACATACGTGCCTTTAGGCTTTGGGAAAGTATAGATTGTGCGATAACATTTTTGGCATCATTGTCAGGGAACACTGAGTTGATATTCCTCAATGACACTTTTTCAGTAAGTCTTTCCCTCAAATCCTTCATCTTACAAAGCTTACCCGACAACTCCACTGAGGTTGATTCCCTCACTCTCTTTGATAATCCTTAAGAGGTTATCTGGCAACTCCACTTACCTTTTCCAAGGTGCCACCTATTGAGGAAAAGATATGAATGATCTTACTCAAGCATTTTCAAATTCTGCTTGGCTAAAGAAAAATAGACGGGAATGTCACCCTATGTTTATAGCCATCAAAATTAATATTCTTACTCACAAGTATTGATTACAAGTGCTTAGGCTAGTCTTTTTATAAATAAAATCTTGCTTGAAAATTCATTATTTATATGATTTTATGAATAAAACAATTGCTGAAATAAATGTAGAGATAGAAGCAAAGACACCAAGATGACAATCAAGATAGATGAGACATAAATCAATCATTTATTTCATTCCAATTCACCAAAGATTCATTCTCTTTACAAAATTTCGTAAAGAAGTTTTGAACCATAGTCAAACTTAGACATCCCCGATGGAACATACAACACCTGTGTCTATCTCTGCTACGGTGCATGATGTTCATCAACGCACATAACGGATAGCCAAATACAACCATCAATATTTTAATTGCAAAGATCCTGACTTGTCATTTAAACACACAGACAACAATCACCATTTTAACTCATACTATGCTTGGAATATACAGACCATTCGACAAAATGCAGAGTATTTATTGTATTGTACAGGTCCAACTACTCTGAATCTAAACATCCACAATGTTGGGCTATCAATCAATAATACGAGGTAGAAATAGTAGGCTCAATCTCATCTCATAAATTGATCAAATTTGGAACGAAGCCATATTGTTTAAAAACCTGTGGCCATGACTGATGGAGCAATCAAATAATATCCATAGCATATATAGTGGATGGCCATGCCATAATTACCATGATTGTAATGCTCCCATTTTCAATTTAAAACACACAACCACAACAATCATTAACTCAACCTAACATGTTGTAGGAAGGCAACACATACCCACGCATCATGGGCGAAAACATTGATGTGACTTAATCAATTAAACCTAAAGTTGGGTTAACAATCCAATAATCACCATGTACAAGACAATGATTGTGTATTCGATCCCATTTCTCCAATCAACCTATTAACAATGATGATCTTATGAATTAGACTGTTATAATAACCAATTGTGGTGACTAAATACCAATAACCACAACCACTATCAGGATAATCAACAGAGACGAGCCAACAATAGAACATCATCGACGATGCACCACTAACTCGTATCCATCAACCATGTATCCAACAGGACATAACGGGTTCCCTTTATCAAAACTGGGTTTTGAGTAATCAAGGATTCACCCTGTAGACTAACACAGGGAGACTGGAGTCGCCCCCACCATTGGGTGAGAACTTTCAAGCCCAACGGTGCACACACAGGGTATACCACCACTAGCGCGCAGATAGGGTGACAACTCCTATGATAGGAGAGACTATGAACAGAGGACAAAGGCTTCACTTTGGTCTTGTAACAACACTTAGAACATGCAGGGTATAACCCTCGTGGTTTTCCAAATTTAACGAATAAAGCTGAGATAAACAGAGCCGAGAAATAGTAATTAACCTTAAGCAAACCCTTTGGCATAACAATCATCATAAACCATTGTGCAAACATCAGTAACATGAATGAACCCATACCCAAATGAGACAATGTGCAGTGACACAACGTGTTTCAAACCCAGAAGCCCTCATAATAGCAAAACGACTATGTGTGGTGATAAGAAAGCGTAGAGACGGCCAGCCAACCTGGACAGAATGAAAACCCTTCAACCAAGACCAATAAGGGTGACAGAGGGTCGTCATGGCTTCTAACACTCAGAATGATCAACAAAACTGTAACTTCAACAATATTGCAATCACAGCAACCCTTCATTCCATAAAAATATCACCAATTTATACAGTTGTTAGACTTAAAGAAAGCACAGACCCATACATCCCGAGCCAATATCTATTTCATAACTAGAGAAGATTCATGGATGGTGAAAAGACATACCTATAACCAAGATCACCTTAAAAACATGAGCTTGTTTGAGCATGTAATGTCCCCCACCTCTTGATGAAGAGGTTTGAGAAGACTTACTGGCCTAGGCATCCCCACTAGGCCATATTCTCGCACTGAGGGAAAAAGCCAACCAATCTAAGGTTATATTCTTAAGTTGACTTAATAAAAAGGTAGAATGACTTAAAAATATAACTCAATGAAGAAATAGAAGCGCTAGAGGTTGAGTTAGGAGTTAACCCTAGGGGTTAACTTAACTCAACAGGGAAATAGAAGAAAAGTATAAAGAGAAGGCTAGGGCGCACCTCTCATTCATTCTGGATTTTGGTAATTGCTTGTTGATGATCTTGAGCATACAGTTTTGAGGGTTTTGATATTAAAAACCCTAGTGAACAACTCAGTGGTGAAAGATTCCACTCACCTTGTTCCAAGCTTGGTCTCGGGGATGAAATACTCCACCCACACCATTCTACATCTATCAGCTATCCAGGAGGACTAGCAGGGTCATACTAGTTGGATCAGCAAGGATGTACCATCTAGGGTTTTCTTGCAGGGACGCACCATTGGATGAGGAAGAGTTTGATCCAGCATATTGAAGGTTTTAAGCATTAGGGTTTTGCTTGCAATCCCTTTCTCATCATTTTGAGGGCGTCTTGGAGGAGTTACCTTGTCCCTATCATCTATTTGCAGGTTGAGACGATTCCAAGAGGAGGAGGATGATTTGGTGATACAAGGGTTAGTTAGTGATTCCAAGAAAAAAATTGGCTTAGGATCATTACAGAGCGGTTCTTCCTTTGCTTGAAAGTCATAGCCTAACCACAGCAAAGCACAGTTGAACAATTTCAAAGCTAGGGTGATGGACAGTGGAAGGAGTATGAGTGACATGTATTAAATGAACCTCACCTCCACCCCCACTCATTCAATTCCTTAGTACACGCCAGCCAGCCTTCCATAAATCCACTTAATAAATCTATGGATCGAACTTAACACCCATCACTTGTCAAACGCGCCACCCACATCACATTTAACCATTTCCAATTATACCATAACACATATCAACCATGTTCATATAACTCAACAAATCGCATAGCTATTAACTTGTTAGCTAGGACTAACAACGATCTTTTAATTTCAATGCATGTAGAGTAGCACCTTATCATATTTTAATCTCTTCCTTTTTCATTTTGTTTATATTGTGTTTATTTATTTTCAACTGCTTCTTATATGTTGTTACTAACATGTCTCTTGTGCAAGTATCATGGTAATGGATCCAGGAACATATAGCATGGATAAAAATGAATAGCATAGGCCATCGTAACATGAAATTAGAGCCTAGAGCAATCGAAACAACACACAACATGCCTTATCCATCATTCATTTGTCGCAAGCAGGATCAACACATAATATGCCTTATTCATCGTCAATAAAATCAAGATTTCATCAATCATGCAGAACCCTTTAAATGATGTCGTATAGCAGCACGAACATGAAATAAGAACCATATATGATCTCCCAATCTACAAGGGGGTCCCACCTACTAGTATTATATATCGTGTTAGCTTATAATAGTCTTTAGCAATACTTTGCGGGCAAAAAACCTCGTTGTGATTTTAATTGTCAACAAACTGGCGAATTCACAGGGAAATTTGTTTTCAATAGATTTAGAACTTAGAACTCATGTTTTCGCAAACCAATAACAGCAGGTCGAGAAAATATAACCAGGAATATTATGTAACAGGGGGAAGTGAGCGGATTAAATGGAAAAATGACCGGGAATTCGGGAATAGCTCATGAAAGGTGTTAAGTATGAGGGGTTTTACCACTGTCTGCATAATCGTTCAACCAGGATCAGCTCTTAACTTCAAGGAGAAAATTTATGGACTTTCTCTCTTAAATTCTCAAATGGATGAAGAAAAGGAAAGTAGAAGCGGGAGATAACCCAAAAAAAAAATCTAGACAGCAATGGAAGTAGATAACAATTTCAAGGGTGCTTCCAAGGGAAACATCGTAACAGTTGTGTAAGTTTGATTGTTATTGACTTACAATTCTTGCAGGAGTGTCAATGTGTCAGAATTGATCCAACATCTTATTTTGACCAAATTAACTAAAGATGGTAAGAAACAAATCATGACCGAAGTAAAATGAAAAAATTAAAACTGCAGCAATAAAACGACTGAATGTAAAAGCAGTAAGAAATGTTCTAAAATAGAAAATAGAAGTCAAACCATTGTAAAGAAGAAAGGAAAATAGTGCAAAAATGAAAGCAAAGCTAAGTTACTAGTATATACAAAATCCAAACAGTGTTAGCATTCTTCACGTTGGTCCCACATAATGTTTTAAGTGAGAATAGTCAGTACTGTAGGAAAGCAATTGCTCATGTAAATCCTTTAGAATGTAAGAGTTAGTATCCATGACAAAAGAAATTTTGAACGAACCCAGAAATAACACTTGGAACTCTTGAGTAATAATTAGCCCTTTAATGTGCACAATCAGATCATCAAGATAGATATGGATACTGATCAATTCATCTAGAGTTGTTTGTATAGGTCTTTTAAAAGTGGTACTTGCATAAGGTAAGCCAGAAAGAAGGGATTTATCAGTCATGGTACCCCAATTAGTGATAAGAGTGGTTTTGTGAGCATCTGCCCTCTTTCCCTTGATTCGGCTATAACCCAAAAAAACGTCAAGTAAGGGGCTCATCTGTGACCTCACAACCTGTTGCAGAATCGTTTCCATTTTAATAGGAAGGGAAGGGTTTTTCATAATAGCCTGAATGAATGTGTGAAAATTAATGCAGGTTCTAACATGATCAGTGACCTTCGAAACAAGTCCCCAATTGGAAACCCATTCAGGGTACTTGACCGGAAAAATGATCCCAGCCCTTAAGAAATTTTCCAACTCTCTTTGAAGAATTGTTTTAAATGCAGAGTTAATAGGTCCTTGTTTCTTATTAACTGGTTTCATACCTTCCTTGATGGGAACAGTATGCAATATAAGACCAGGATCAAAACCATGTAGGTCCTCATAAGACCAAGCAAAAACATCCTGAAATCCACCAAGTAGCTTGGCAAACTTCGTTATCAGAACATTGGACACTTATCTTAACATTCCTTGAAGATTTGAGTGCCCCAATGTTCAAGGAGATGTTTATATCCACCTTCCTTCTTGAATCCTCATCTTTATGTTTCTCTTTATTGCTTTC
>ML811850.1:161395-174459 GCA_009831015.1 Picea engelmannii | reverse complement strand
TGTCGATGTTATAGTGGTACAAGGCCTGTTAGATTTCAATATGCTTCTCATGCGTGATTATGTATATGTTATGAATGTTGTGGTATCTACGCTCTTTCGGGTGATGCACTTCCCTCACAATGGAAGCATTGTCACTATGGACTAGCTGGCATGTAATAATCACCATCCTAATTCAGCGTTAGTTCATGTTTCCCCTTTATATGTTCCAAGTGTTCGTGTAGACTCCACCCCACCACGGGTTAATTATGTGGCATCTTATCCTCGGTGTTCAATTGCTTATGAGCAGGAACCTGTGCAATCATGTTTTCCCTCCTACGGACTAGCACTAATGGCTTTTATCATGCATGCAGAAATGACCTAAAGATTCATACTTCTCACCATCATCCCATGCCTAAACTCCCATTACTCATATGTAAATACAAGGCTCAAGGGATTAAGTTGACGTACCTTATTTTTTGTGTTTGGTATCGATCCCTCTTCACGCTTGGTCGCTCTTTGAATGCAACTCTCCTCCCAGGATGACCTACATTCACAAAAGACAAACAAAGAACTCCACATGCATTTGATCTATGAATTAATGGGTTAGAGATTTAATCAACATGTACGCAATAAACAATGAAAACCTCAGATGTTGGGACGGGAAAAGTACTTCTTTATTATTAACTTCACTAAAGCAACTTACAATGATGAAGCCAGCCACTACTCCAAACCCTTAGTGCTAGTCCGTAGGAGGGATTTCCCACCCACAATAACCCCTAAGGAAAAAGGAAGATCAAGGAGTGGTATAAGACATCACCATCACTCCCAAAAGAATTCCCATAGGAGAGCACACAGTAGCTCAAGTCCATCCCCTTTTAGGAAGCATAGGAGGTCTAGGTGGATGAGTTGAAAGGAGAAATGAATAATATAAAACCTCCTACTTTTGATGGAGAGCACAATAAGGATGAAGATGTTGAGACATGGCTGCTAGGCATGAGGAAGTATTTTCAATTGCATAACTATTCTTCCCATGCAAAAGGAAGAATTGATATCTATCAGTTGAAATGAAAGGCATCCATGTGGTGGGATCAACTTGTGCAAGTGCAGCACCTCAGAGAGAAAAATGTGACTTGAAAGGAATTCAAGAGGCATTTTGAGAAGAAATACATGACCAAGAGTTATTATGAAAAAAAAAATGAAAGAGTTATTTGAACTCAAACTGGGAAGCATGACTATTGATGAATATGAAAGGATATTTTTAGAGTTATTGAAGTATGTCTCCTTCGTCAAGGATGAGACAGTGAAGATTCAGAGGTACCTAAGTGGGCTTCCATATTTCATCAGTGACAAGATCCAATACGATGATCCCAATACTTTGGAGGAAACCATAAGGAGAGCCAAATACTTATATGATCAACAAAAAGGAAAGCCTACTTTCCAAAAGATTTGGGAGGACAAGAAGAAGTTTAAGAAGGAACAGAGGAAGAAGGGGAACAAGCCACCCTTTTTCAAAAACAGTTCTCAAGGACAACCATCTTTTAGAGAGCATAGAATGGCTGAGGTAGGTGGGAAAATGCCAAGGCAGACACCCATTCAATGTTGGGGTTGTAAAGGAGACCACAAGTATAGATATTGTCCTCACAAAAGTGACAACGTGAGAGTTGTCCACAATGTACAACAAGCAGAAACAGTGGAGGACGTGGGCAGAAGTGTACCAAGGATCTATGCATCCCTAGACAACAAGCAAGCAAAGTTTCAATCACACATGATTGAAGTAGAATGTATGATCAATAACCATGCCTTTACTATTTTGATATATTCAGAAGCTAGTCATAGTTACATAGATCCTAAAGTTGTGGAAAGATTGATTTTACCAAGAAGCAAGCATGAGAAATATTGATTTTTCCAAGAAGCAATGATGAGAAATATTGGTTGGTACAGCTGGCTATAGGAGCCAAGATAAAAGTAGTTGGTTAAATCATGTCCAATGGACATGAATGGGATAAGTACAAATGAAGATTTGAACATACTGCCATTGGGTTCATATGACTGTCTAATTGGTATGGATTGGTTGGACCAACACCATGTTGTCTTAGACTATCATAACAAGACATTTACTTTCCTGGATGAGGAGGGGAACCCAAGAACAGTACAAGGAATTCCTAGGGAAATTATTGTCCGAGATATCTCACCAATGCAGTTGAAGAAGTGTTACAGGAAGGGTTGCCAAATATTTGCATCTCATATGGAGGAAACACCTAAGGATAAGGTGCCAAATATAGAGGATCACTCAGTCCTGAAATATTTTGAGGATGTGTTCAAAGAGATACCGGGACTAGCCCCAAAGAGATATATTGATTTCTCTATAAATTTGATGCATGGAGCAGCTCCAGTATCAAAGACTCCCTACAGAATGAGTACACCAGAGCTGAAGGCGTTGCAAATGCAACTTGAATATCTTTTGAATAAGGGGTATATATTCCCAAGTGTGTCACCTTGGGGTGCCCCGGTTTTATTTGTGAAGAAGAAATATGAGACATTGATATTGTGCATCGATTTCAAACAATTGAACAAGGTAACCATAAAGAACAAGTATCATTTGCCAAGGATCGATGATCTCTTTGATCAGTTAAAAGATGCAAGGATATTTTCAAAGATTGATCTCAAGTCAGGATATCATCAAGTAAGGATCAAAGATGAACACCTCAGCAAGACCGCCTTCAGGATAAGGTATGGTCATTATGAATTCACAGTGGTGCCATTTGGGTTATCAAATGCACCAGATGTTTTCATGTGTTTGATGAATGGTGTTTTCCAAGAATATTGATACAAGTTTGTCATTGTCTTTTTGGATGACATCCTTGTATATTCCAAGTCAGAAGAAGAACATGAGCATCACTTGAGGATGGTGTTACAAGTGCTAAGAGAGCACCAATTGTATGCCAAATTGAGGAAGTGTTCATTTTATCAAAATAGAATTCATTATTTGGGACATATCATATCTGAAGCAGGGATAGCAGTGGACCCTGAAAATATTGAGGCCATTAAAGGGTGGATAGCACCTAATAATGTGACAAAATTCAGATCCTTCATGGGTCTAGTTGGCTACTACAGAAGATTCATTGCAGGGTTTTCGAGAATTGTTCACCCAATCACTTCCTTGCAAAGGAAGGGGATGAAGTTTCAATGGACAGGAAATTGTGAAAAGAGCTTCTAGCAATTGAAGCAATTTTTAACCAGTGCTCCAATTAATCAAATTGTTGATCCAAATGAATATTTTGTGGTTTGCACAGATGCATGTAAAGAAGGAATTGGTGGAGTCCTCAGTCAGAACAGATTTGTGATATGTTTTGAATCCAGAAAATTGAAAGAGCATGAAAGGCTTTATGCCACTCATGATTTGGAGTTGGAATCCATAGTGCATGCCTTGAAGAAGTGGAGGCACTACCTCATGGGAAAGAGGTTTGAGATGAGGACAGACAATAATGGTCTGAAATATTTGTTTGACCAACCAACTTTGAATGTTAGACAGAGAAGATGGTTGGAATTCCTCTGTGAGTATGACTTTGATATTAAGTACATCAAAGGAAAAGAGAACAAAGTGGTTGATGCATTTAGTAGGAGAGTGCATGAATTTCATGCTACACCCATTAGCATGTATCAAACTGATCTTAAAGGTAGAATTTATGAGACTGCAAAAGCTTATTTGCAGTACAAGGAATTGGTAACAAAATTGTAGCAAGGTAAAATGCAACAAAAAGTTGAAGATTATGAATTGGGGAATGATGGAATTATTCTGTACAGGAAAATAATTTATGTACCCAATTCTCATGAATTGAGGAGTATAATTTTAAAAGATTTGCATAATGTACCTTACGTTGGACACCCAGGATATCAGAAAATAGTTTCAGCAGTCAAGAACCAATATTATTGGTTGGGAATGAAGAGGGAGATTGCTTAATACATTACTAAATGTATGGAGTGTCAAAGGGTCAAGGCTGAGCATAGACACCCAGCTGAATTGTTGCAGCCATTGCCCATTCCTGAGTGGAAAGTGGAAAGTGGTGACAATGGATTTCATCACCAAATTTCCAAGAACACGCAAGCAGCATGATGTTATCATGGTGGTGGTGGAAATATTACTAAAGTTTCCCATTTTATTCCTATGAAGATTACTCACAAGGAAATCAAGGTTGTTGATATCTATATGAGGGAAGTAGCACACTTGCATGGAATACCCAAGACAATTGTGTCTGACAAAGACCCAAAGTTTACCTCAAAGTTTTGGAAGGTATTATTCAAAGGGTTCGGAACAAATCTAAACTTCAGCACAGCTTATCATCCCGAGTCTGATGGGAAAACATAGAGATTGAACCAAGTGATAGAGATATGCTAAGGATGTATGTGATGGACAAACCATCTAAATGGGAAGATTATCTACACTTGGTAGAATTTTCCTACAACAATGGGTATCAAGCATCACTAAAGATGATCCCATTTGAGGAACTTTATGGTAGAAAGTGAAACACACCAGTAAGTTGGGACAACCCAACTGACAGAGCAGTGATTGGGCTAGATTTGCTCAGAGAAATGGAAGAGAAAATGTTGAAGATTAAACATAATTTAAAGGCTTCCTAAGATAGGAAGAAAAGCTATGTTGACAAGGGAAGAACTCACAGGGAATTTAAAGTGGGTGATCATGTTTTCTTGAAGGTGAAGGCCAACAGAAGTTCCCTGAAGTTGGGAATTTGTTCCAAGTTGGCAGCCAGATATTGTGGGTTGTTTAAAATCCTAGAGAGGATTGGACCAATAGCTTACATGATTTCATTACCTGCATCTATGTCTATACATAATGTATTCCATGTATCATTGCTTAAGAAATATATACATGATGTTAATCATGTTATTGATTGTAATGTGATTTAGGTGGAGCAAGAAAGCACTTTTCAAGTGCATCCAGTACGCATTCTGGACCGAAAAATAAAACATCTCTAGAATCAATCCATAGGGCTTGTAAAGGTCTAATGAACCCGGTATGCTCTTGAGGATGCAACTTGGGAGCATGAAGATGTTATGCGATAAAAATACCCGCATCTTTTTGAAGATTTTGAAAATCTTGTTGATGTTATGTAAATGATTTTCACTGAGGACAGTGCAAAAATAAGGGGAGGGGATTGTAATACCCCAAGGTCGAGCCCCTATTGAATTTTAATGATGTTTAATGAAGTTTGTAGGCCGATGAGCCAAGTATTTATAAGCTAGGAGGATTATATGTTTATTAGGCCGGAGAGCCTAGATGTTAAGGCCAGAGAGATTATTTTTGTATATGTAATTATGCAGATCATTAATAATAATAAAAAATGCATCGATGTGTGTAGACCAACCACGAAGAAAGAGTTGTGGGGGACTAATATCCACTAGGAAGGGAAAGGGAAGGGGGATGAGAGGCTAGGAAAAAGGGGTTAATATTGAGGGCTTAACCCAAGGGAATGTTATAATATATTCCTAAAAGACTAAGGTTGGACATAACCTGTTATCCTAATTTCCTTTGGGGGATGAACGAACTCCAAGGAACGAACTCCTGGAGAGCCAAGTGTCATCTGGGATGCATGCAAATTTATGTGGGAAATTCCATCATTGGGGGCTCGCTCTCACGGGGATCACCATTCTAACCATTATTTCCATCCTTTCATGGGCACGCATGCACTCACATACTGAGCGGGCACGTAGTCATCCATTTCTGCCATTGTTGAAACCTATGCCATCGTGAACCTCTGTAATTTTTTGAGTCGTCCCTTACCTTACTCGATTTTTCTACTGGGTTACCTGGTTGAATTAAGAGCTGGAAAGAAGAAGAAGGTTTTCATGCTTGTGGTTTGAAGAGGCAGGTTGTCAAACTCATGGGTTGAAGAATTAGGTTTTCAAGCATGTGAGCAACTCTCTCCAGGTGAGAGAGGTTGTTGGGGAATTGATTTCTCTTGGAGGGAGTCCAGCAGTAGCTACATAGATCTGGGAATTCCTTATCCGACCTGTTGTTGAAGCCATGGAAGGGAAGTGGAGCAGCCAATGGACTGTGGAATAGTGAAGATGTATATTCCCTAGGTGGGACAGGAATGTGGGGAATGAGATTTTGTGAGTGGTGGGCGTAAGTAGGATCCTTAGAGAGAATCCTTCCTATTGCATTGTGCAATTTTCCATAGTCTCGGCTTAGCCTAGGTTTTCCTTTACCCTATGTGGAGTTTAGTCCCAGCTAGGGGGTAACCCATTGCTGATAGCTTGGAGCAGTGTGGTCTAAGGCTAGGAGGTTCATGGAAGGTCTGCATGCAGTCGGTAGTATTCCCGTAAAAGGATAAGTACCAATTATATGTTAATTGTATGTTGTGTATCTTGTACATTTGTTATAATGTTATCTAAATTTCTTGTATATGTTGCATGTATGTGTTTACTATCACTTCCACTTGATTCTGTGTATGAACAGAATGTCTATCTTTGTTTAAATTTGCATTATGTGTGTGTGTGTGTGAGTGATCTCAAACAAAGGATGCATAGCCCAGTGGCTTAAGAATGGGGTATGTTACAATCTAGTTTCAGAGCAGTTGGCTTTGAAGAAGTGGTGTGTCCCCGGCCTGGCAAGCCGGGGGACGTTACACATGTATTGTTGGTGCCAACACAAGCAATGGAGAATCAACCAGGGTGAGGAGCTCGATGTAATTATTGAGATGCATGGCTAAATTTATCAATTTACTGAAGAGTTCTTAGCTAGAATACATGAATGCATGTTGGAACATGGAAGCAACATAAATTTCTTATCAAGTAAAAAGTATAATTTATTGCAATGAAGCCATGAACATAAATGGTTATTATTGAGTCTTTTAAGAAGAATATTCATATGTAAAGTTGGTATATTATATTTTCAAAAATTAAAATGTATATGAAGTCGTGCACTCCTAAGATAGACATGAATGATAATAGTCAAGTTGACTCATCATCCAGTTAGTTGGAATCTAGTCGTCGAGTTATACCGAGTTTAGTCGATTCAAGAGTCAAGTTGGAAGTCATTTTAGTACAAAAAATAAAAATTATTTTTCATGTTGTCGATTGAGTCATTTTAAAAGTGGAGTTTAAAGTAAGGAGGGGGTTAAACGTGCATCTTCTTCGAAGGCAAGTGATCCCCTCCACCATTGTAATGTAATTTGGTTCTATCCGACGAGATCGGTGCCTCACCGACATCAGTTGGTTCCTAGTCAACAGCACGCAAATTCTATGAACTTGCAATTGAGTCATAATCAGTCACCCTTCATCTAATATGAATTGAATAATCCATACATTTATAGAAAGCAACACAATCATGATAAAGAGAATCGTGAAAACAAGAGGGATAAACAATGGAGAAATGAGCATAATTGAGCACGTTGGAGACCATTGAGAATGACCATGTCAGAAGGGGTTAAAGGCATCCAAGAGAGACATGTTTTCTTAGACACACACATGAGATATTAAAGAAAAGATGATGACAAAAACACTGAATTGATTGAGCCCCTTGATACAGCAGTTGCAGAATAGTTTTTGGGTCGTGACAACCAAATAATGGTATGAGTGATTGATGGCATAGACCCTCATAAATTCCATATAAATAACACCTCAGGAGTGACAACTTGATAAAATCACATGAGCAGTCTGGGTCTGAATTAATCGACCAACTTGGAAACAACAACAGCTTTGGTGCCTCCTGAAATATATCACAGTTGATAGAGGTAAGCAAAACATGGAAATCGACGAGATGGGATTTTTCACTCAGATATAGTGGATATTAGTCACACTAAACCCCATATATGTGTGTCTCTCTATCCAATTGGAGGTTGTTGTGGTTGAGTTACCTATGCAAACCGGTATGCATGGTTGATGCCCAGTAAGGATATTTTTGCAGGAGTAAAGACCCAGGACATTGTTTCATGCTTTCTCGGGATGATCAAGGAATTCATCTTGGGGGAGATGTTGTAGGGGCCTCTTAGGCCCTTGTCATGATACATTAGATATTAATACATATTCATATGTAATAAAGAATAAATAACCAATAAATGCATGTAACAAAGGGTAGATGCCTAAAATGAACTAAACTAATTATTAGTTGGAGCGAGTACAACTGCTCCAACCATTTCTCCTATGTACTTATACTCATGAATAAGGAATAAGAAAGTGGTTGGATATCCTTACCAAATACTTCTCCTTCTTTCTTGGGTTATGTGTGTGTCTTGATGTGCATTCCTATGTAGCCTCTCTCTTGTATGCTTTCCTCAATTTCCTAGATTAGTACAATTCACACCACAAAATATTCATCTGGATATGAAATGTTTACTAGTGCACTTGTCAAAATGTCTTTCAGTTTTTGAAAACTCTCTTCACACTTGGAAGTCCATTCAAATTCACTCACTTCTTTTGCAAGGAAGTGATTGGGCTTGCAATCTTTTAAAATCTTTTTATGAATCTTCGATAATAACCAAAAAGACCCATAAATGATCTGACCTCTGTCACATTTATTGTTGTCGGAAATCCTCTAATGATCTCTATCTTCTTGAGATCAATTGTTATCCTATCAATTGAAATAATATGCACCGAGTAGTGAATATTATTTTGATAAATTATGAACTTACTTAGTTTAACATACAATTTGTGTTCTCTTAAAACTTTCAACACCATTTTTAAATGGTGTTCATGTTCATATTATGTCTTTGAGTAGATGAGTATATCATCCAAGAAAAAAATCACAAACTTGTCCAAGTATTCCCTAAACACTCCATTCATTAAGCACATGAAAATAGATGGGGCATTTGATAGGCCAAATGGCACTTCTGTAAATTCATTATTTTGATATCTTGTTCTAAATGTTTTCTTGTTGATATATTCTTCTTTTATCCTCACTTGATGATAACTTGATCTCAAGTCGATATTGGAAAATATTATTGCATCTTTCAGTTGATCAAATAGATCATCAATTCTTGGAAAAGGTTATTTGTTATTTATGGTGACCTTATTTAATTATATGAAATCAATACACAGCCTTAAGGTTCCATCTTTCTTCTTCACAAAAATAACTGGGGCTCCTGAAGGTGGCACACTTGGGTATATATACCCCTTCTTTAACATCTCTTCAAGTTGCATCTACAAGTCTTTCAATTCTGGTGTGCCCATTCTATAACGTGTCTTGGACATTAGGGTATCTCTTGGCACCAAATCAATGGAGAAATTAATGTCTCTCGTTGGCAGAAATCCTGGGATACCCAAAAAAATATTCAAAATATCTCAAGAATGGATGGTCTTCAATACTTGTCACTTTATCTCGACTTGCAAAAAATTGGCATCCCTTCCTGAAACTCTTTTTTAGCTACATAGATGAGATTTCTCTAATATTTATAGCTCTTGGAATGCCTTGAATTTTTCCTTGTTATCCTTCCTCATCAAGACAAGTGATTGTCTTGTTGTAACAGTCTAGGATAGCACAATGTTTTTCCAACCAATCCATGTCAATTAGACAATCATGTGAACCCAATGGTATGATGTTTACATCTACCTTTTTGTTGAGTCCATTCATGTCTATTGTGCAATATTTAACCAACTTGTTGATTTTCCTCTTAGCCCCTGTGTCTAACTAAACTAACCAATATTTATCGTGCTTACTCCTTTGTAAGTGAAATATTTAAAAAATGTTAGAATTTATGTAACTATGGCTAGATCCAAAATCAATTATATTTTGTATCGGTTGATTATCAATCTTACCTTCCACTTCGATCATGGGGGATTAATATTACACTTTTTTTTGTCCAAAGTTGCACAAATGATTGGCATGTTTCCTTGCATGTCTTCCATTTTTTCATCCTCCTAGATATTGTGGACAATCCCTTTACCTTTGTGAGGGAAGTCCCTATACAAGTGATTTCCCTCACATCCCCAACATTGTACAAGCTGCTACCTTGGCCTTTTATCAAATGAATATGTAGTATTGAGCTCATTTTGGGTTGATTGTCCTTTTTGATGTGTTTGTGAGTTTCTCTTGAAAAATGGTGCCTTAAAACATTTTTGCATTTTCTCCCTCATTCCTTTCATCTTGTCATTCTAATATTTCTAGAAAAATGACCTCCCTCTGCTTTGCTCTTAAAGATGTTTTTCTCTTCTTATGGCCTCCTCCAAAGTCCTAGGGTTATCATAGTGTATATTTTCATCCTATAAGGAAGGTAGCCCACTCATAAACCTTTGGATTTTTACCTTCTCATCCTTTATGAATCCCACATACTTCAACAACCCAAAGAACCTCGTCTCATATTCATCCATTATCATGCTTCCCAATTTGAATTCAAAGAACTCATTCATCTTTATTTCATAGGAATGCTCAGACAAATACTTCTCCTATAAATAGCCTTTGACCTATCTCCATGAGACTTTCCTCTCATCGAGGTACTTGGCTTTCTTAAGTTGATCCCACCACATGGTTACATTTCTTTGCAAGTGGTAGTTTGTAATTCTTGTTTCTACCCTACTGAGGGATATTCATGTAGTTGGAAATATTTCTTCATTTCCAACAACCAAGAATCGTCCTCTTCTCCCTTCCTATGCTCCTCGTTGAAATTTGGTGTCTTGATTTTCCTCAGTTCATCTTATAATATGTTTGCATCATGCCTTCTCCCCTGACTCCTAACAAGAGACACACTTGGGCTACTCTTGTTGGCAATTTGGTTGTCATTGAAGTCAACCTTGATAAATAGGTGAAGTTTCATTGATTGATTGGTTTGAGAAGCATTGTCAATATTGGACATATTGTTATGAAGGTGAATTGAATGTCAAGCATTGTCAATATTGGACATAATGTTATGAATCTTGGACATAATGTTATGAAGTTGACTTGAATGTAAATCATTTTCTATATTGGACATAATGTTATGAAGGTGACTTGAATATCAGTAGAAATATAATATTGACTAATATATTTTATGAGCTTGATACACTCATCCAATATTGTATAAGGTTGAGATTGTTTCATTAACATCCATGCACAAAAGAAGAAACTGTGAAGAAATTGTCCAGATAAAAAGGGTAAATGGATAATCCAATATTGATCCATACAAATCACAAATAAAGAAGTTAATAAGACATGGTTCATTAAAAGTGATTTAGAAAATATCAATTGAAGAAGAGTCTGTAGATGAGACAGAATAGAAATGGTGGATGTTTTATGAGGAATCATTGACACCATCGATTCACAAGTCGAGTTGATTCAAACAACAATAAGGTTGACTATCTAGAAGTCGATCGAATGCAAGACGATTCGACTGACTACAAGCCTACATATTGACGGAAGTTGGAGAAAAAAAGTCGATCAATTTCAAGATGAGTTGACCAACTGAAGGTTGAAGTCAAAGGAAAATTGAGTCAGGAAATACAAGTCGTCCAAAGCAAGTCGAGATGACCAAAGTTGAATTTCTCAAGTCGGTTTTCTTCCAAGTCAATTCGATCCTAGAAATAAGTAACCTAAAGGTCGAAATCGAAGAAAACTTAAATACATGTTGGGTTGAGTTTGAAGCAATATGGGTCAACTAGAATTGATATACTCAATTCAAAATTTATCCTAGTTGATTCAACCAAAAAGATGTTTTTCGGTCGAATGAGGAAGCAAATATGAAAATGTGTTGATACTGAGAGGGGGGTGAATCAGTATCAAGTACAATTTAAAAACCTTTTTCAACTTATACTTAAACCATTCTATTATATCCAATGAGAAATGAACAATAGTATAAGAGTTACACCAATACACCATGCACAATATATGAGAAATAATCAATAATTTTTGTTCAAGGGAAGTAATGACTTCCAAAGGTAGCTACAGCTTCCAAATGTAGAGGGAGGGATAAACCTCCAAGATAAAGATACAATCCTCCAATATCAAGAGAGATTTGAACTCTCCATATTTACCCCTTCCTTCCACCCAAGAATATATGAGAGATAATAAAACTTTACATTAAATCATCACCATCAACCAATCATCACATAGAACCTGAGAATGCTTCCTGAGACTTCTTCAATTTCTACAATTCTTCAATTCTTGGAGTACTCTGATCCTGTAGATAATATTACTCAATGTATTCTCTGAAAACTCCTCTAATTTTCACTCCTTGAATCCTCCCCAAAAAGAGGTTATAGAAAGAATGGTAGACTTTATTCAATTCTGGTCTATTTAGAAGACCCAACTTGTACAACATGCCCCGCACTCAATATTTAACATCTGATTCTGAAACTCGCACACAAGTAACTAAAGTCCACAATATTTCCAATGGAAGTGGTTCCACTTCATTTGTACTCTGTATGAAGAAGTTATGATTGTTTTACCTCAAACACCTGTTTATTGACTAGCTTGCGGTCCAAAACCATGACTAGGGTTGACATCAATGACAACAACCAATCTTCCAACAATCTCCCCCTTTGTCATTTATGGAAACACTCATGCTCCCCCTATCATCATGATCCCAATTTCTCTCCCCCTTTGACATCAATGGCAAAGGTTAGGGCTGCTCCCCCTAAGTTTAATGGAAAAAGGTAACCTTCTTCTTTGGGGTTGTTCGCCCTGAACATGTGGCACTCGATAATACTTCATCCTTATTTTTGGTCTTTGGGACTTTTTCTTCCTTGAAATCATTTTTGTGTGGCTTTTGTCTTCTCTCTCTTCTTCATGTCTAGGATGTATATGTTGTTCGGTCTTCTTGTTGCAGTTGCAACCAATCTTTCCGAGTTATTTTCTCTGATTTTACATTTTCGGGAGACAAACATAAGAGTGTATCCTTGATCACATATTTTGCTGAAACTTAGGAGATTATGCTTCAGATCTTCAACCAATAGGACTTTTCCTGCTTTTACATTTTCACTTCCAATATTTGCAGTTCCTTGTCCAAGTATTTTGGTAGATGAGTCATCTCCAAATGCAACATTTCCACCTCTTTTCTTCAAGCTAACAAATTTTCTTTGATCTCTGGTCATATGAGATGAGCACCCACTGTCTATGAACCATTCATCTTCTTCTTTGCATTCTTTAGTGACCAATG
>ML811850.1:140253-158386 GCA_009831015.1 Picea engelmannii | reverse complement strand
TTTAGTGACTAGCATTTGAGAGGGAACCAATTTTAATATAACCATCAAGTAAAATGTTTACAAGTTGAGTTTAAATAATCACCAACAAAGGAGATATATGGAGGTTGATTTAGTTATTCATGAAAAGGTAATGTGTACTGAAGTCAATTTGGCATCTGATGACGAAAGGAAAATTTGGGCAAGTTTCCTTCAAAGAACCGCTTGTACCGGCCACCTCGCACATTTTCTGGGGGAATTTCCCATGTGTCGACTAATTGGGCATGTTCTGCAAAAAACCCATGCTGTATAATTTGAAAATTCATTTCCATCACTCCAAAATCTTCATACGAAAATCGTTGTCTAAATTGGTGTATGAAAATTAATTAATAAAAGTAACCATGTGTGTTAATCAAATGAAGGGGTGCAATGTTTCATTCCAAAAGGACACATTGTTTCAAAGTGGCACCCTTTGTAGGACTATATAAGTAAAGGAATATGAAGGGAAGAAGGGATCTTGGTGGATATAAATATATATATATATATAATGGATTGAATGAAAGTTCATTCTATCAAGTTGGTGCATGTTTACAAGCTGAGTCTTGTCATGAGGATTGGATTCCTCACATCTCAGTTGGATCTGAGATCAACAAGTCGGGTCTTGTTATAAGAGTTGGATTCCTCATTTATCAGTTGGATCTCAGAACTACAAGTTGGGTCTTGTATTAAAGAGTTGGATCTCCCATATTCAGTTGAAGTTGAAGATATTAAAGGATTGATTTTATTTGTATTCATTCAAGTTAAATAAATAAATAAATGAAATTTTATCTACTTCATATGGTTTTTGTTATACATGTTTATGAATAATTAATTGAACTTCATATATCTTATTCAGTTAATTTAATTAATCTATGAAAGTGTGAAAACTAGCCAAAAGTTTCAGAAACTGATTCACCCCCCTCCCTCTCAGTGTCAGTGTGTGTTTCAACAACTCCCTGGCTCTAAAATAACATGAGCTCAACTAGTGGATTTATCCATAGAATGATGGTGCATATTCATACTCATTAATTTCTCGTCATTCCCATTCTCATCCCTTCTGTTATGGGATCTGTATGTTGTCAAATGTATAACACTATCCACTTTCTTTGTGCAAGAATCTTTATTGGATTGCCTATGTAGCATATTCAGACTATGTAGTATCTCCTCCTAATCTTTCATAATATTCCCATTATCTTCCCTATAGCTTTGCACTTCTCTATGCATTATTCTCATAGTTACAGGCTCATGCTTGCCTCTTCTTCCATTAGAATTTGTCTTAGCATTTACCATGCTGACATGTAGACCTATGACCTCCTCGTCATGGATGTCAGATACCTAGGAATCTTCTATCACTATAGTTCTCATTCAAGAACTGAACTTCCCTCCTAAACCTATTAATTCAACAACAAAGTGTGCATGTAATAAAATTTATGTTAGCCAAAAATATATCATTACACAGTTCTGGAAAAAGAATGCATAAATTTTCTACTTTTTAATGGCCACCAGTCATCTTCATCTACATTGACTGTAAAATTTCCTACTCAAAACAATTTTTTGGGTTACTATGGCTTCTCCTCCTTCATACCTTTCCAATTACTATTCATTTTCCCAAATCTGATTTACGAGTTGAAATTTATGGCCAATTGAATATTGTCATTTTACCTCTCTTGTGCACCTTCTCCCAAATGAAAAATAATCTCAAACACTAACTTTGGCCACCTACAAAGGTAAATCTGTTAGGAACCAAGGAAATTTTTTATGAGACACAAATAATATTGCTGACATTGAATTCATAGCAACTCTCAAATTGTAAAACCAATGCTCCAGTGAAAATCTATAGCAATCTGAAAATGACAACATTGTCATTTTTTCCATTTTTCTTGGCTTAGAAATTGTAGCCCCATTTAAGTATCCCTAGGCCAACTCCTTTGGAATTTTGATAGACTCCCAAATGGGTATCTTCATGACTACCTTTTGAACAATCTATCAAAATTTCACCTTCATTCAAGCTCTCGGATGATAGTTATGGCTCGCATAAGTTTTGATTGTTTTCCATTTTAACCATGTATGCTACATGTGTCTTATTTCTCTTCCTGTACATTTTTTATATCCTCGGATTCTTGATATGGATTTATCGTTATCTTCTATGGTTCATGATCTATCCATATACTTCTCTTTTTCCCCAAACTGACTTCTGAGCAAGGACTTATGCCCTCTGGAAGTAAACTAGTACTGAATTTTTACCTTGCATTATTTCAACTGTAACTTTCTCATACGAGCTTTGTTTTCCTCCCGAAATAACCCATTGGAAAAATCTCACTGAGTTTTTTCTTTTAACTCATAAACATTTTGTGTATCATAGGTACACACAATTCTTGTGATTTTCGACTATCTGAAAACATTGTTTAGGCCCTCAAAAAATCCCCACAAGATGAAGACCTCCAAAAACTGAAATTTTTCATAGAACATCACTTATTTTCTATTGGAACAGCTCATTAATTCGAACCCGCAACCTATCGGAATCGCCTTCTTCTTGGTTCCTTTATATTGGAAGTATAAATTCCCCATGCTCTCAGATCCTTCTAAAACCCAAAGTTCGAACACTATTAGGCTTGCTCCATCAGATTTATCCATCAGAAACTCCCCCCTCCTAAAGCCCATTGGAAACTCCTCTTTTTGAATACCATTGAGAATATACCTTTTTAAATACTACCATAGGGAATCTACAAATGGTCATGATTCATCCTTGATTCTTTGACCTGGCCCACTTGTACCCAACTACCACGTGGCACTCTCTGATTCATTTGTCCTAGCTCACATGGCATCTAACATGACATATTGACATGGTAAGCTGATGTGGAATTCTCTTCCTTCTGCGGACCTTCCAAGATAATATTCTCATTTGATATATTTTTATACGCCATTTTGTCACACCTAGCTAAGTGTCGCATTTGACTTTGCTAAGTGACGTATTGTTGACATCTCACCCTAAGTGTCATGGTTTCAAGGGAACAATGTCCTGGCACAATTTCCGCACTTTCCTAAGTATTGTGACCATGTTACCATGTAAAAATCACATGTCATGATCCCTTGTGAAGTTGGAGGAAGAAAAAAATCATTTGAGGGTCAAAATCTCACTTTCCCCCTTGTCTTTCTAGACTTGTTTGACCATGGTCACCCCCTTTCCCACTCTAGGGAAGTGACCATCCCTTTGACATAGTGTTAAGGGGGTGACCATGTCCCTCTATATTCCCTTATATGGGAGTGACCATGCAGATTTGGTTAAATCCCATGAATCTAGGGACATATTTTGAGGACTTTTTGGATGGTTCTTGGTTTGTTTTCTTGTTTTCATCAAGATATGATTTGATCCTCCTTCTATCCTATCTTGGGAGAAAGAATAATCATGAATATAACTCATCCTTTACCAATATCCATTATTTTCTAAACCAAGTCCCCAATTTAAAGTAAGTTGTTGGGCTCCTATGAATCTATATAACCAGGACATTTTAGAGTGAGGGGGGGTAGAAAGGAAAGCATACCAAACTTATGATCTTGTCAAGAGTGTAAAACCTTTGTTTGTGTGAAGAAGATTGATTTGGATTCATGTTCAAGGGTTGAAGAAGGAAGCTTGGAGGATTGCATCAACATTCAATGGTTGTAAGCTTCATGCTTTCATTAATATAAGAACTTTGCCTATTTCTCTTAAAATCTCCCATTCATTTCTTGTCTTTTTTATCATCTTGTCTAAGTTATCAATAGGTAGGGTTTCTATTAATTTATCATAGATAGTATTAGGAGAAGGTTCTTTTGTTATTGTAGATCTAAATTTGTGAGGAAGTTGCTTGGATTGGAGCTCAACCATTGGAGTGATGAGGACAAACATCATAACTCAGGTACACACACTCATTTTCCTTCTCTCTCAACCCTCCTGCAAGAAAATAGAATGGTTTGTTAGGAGGATGTTAGTTTCCATTTGTTAGAGGTTGTCTCACTTGTAGGAAACCATTCAAGTGAGGGGAACTCAACCTATACCTAGTGGAGTCGCCAATTTACTATGGTGATAATTCTCCCCCTGCAGACACATCGAGTTCCCATCACTTGGGTTTCCTACAAGTGAGATAGCCTCTAACAAATGGACACTAACATCCTCCTAACAAACCATTCTATTTTCTTGTGGTGGGGTTGAGAGGGAAGGATAAGAAGTGTGTGTACCTAAGTTATGGTGTTTTTTCTCGTTGCTCCAATGGTTCATCTCCAATGCAAGTAGCTTACTCATGAAGTCAAACCTGGAAGAAAAAAAGAAACTTTTCCTACTACTATATATGATTAAGTAATAGAAACCCTACCTATTGATAAATTAGACAAGATGATCAAATAGAAAATAAATGAATGAGAGAGTTCAAGAGAAATAGGCCAAGTTCTTATATTAATGAAATCATGAAGCTTAAAAGCATTGAATGTTGTTGCAATCCTCCAAGCTTCCTTCCTCATCCCTTGAACATGAATCTAGCTCTATCTTCTTCACAAAAAGAAAGGTTTGGCACTCCTGAAAAGATCATAAGTTTGGTATGCTTTCCTTTCTATTATCACACGAAATTGTCCAGAGTCACGAGTGACAGCTATGAACGCAGGCGAGTGGGAAAGTGCAGTTTGCAGCGGTCGATATCCCTTGTCCAGTTCAATTTACTGCTATCTCCAAGCGCAGTTGGAAGGATTCCATAGTTGGCAGGCGGATAAAGCTTTGGTGGGGGAACTAAAATAGTCGGTGCACCCAGATCACAGATCACAATCAGATCAATGACCACCAATCATTTCAGTACCACAAGTTGCACGGGCGTTAAAATCCAAAGGTAGGCCAAAAACCAAACCATGGTATTGCAGGGTGGCTACGTGGCGAAAGATGGTGCATTTCGGGCCTGAAAGCGGTGTGGGTCCAAACCGCTTTTGACGGCCTCGAAATCACCTGTGCATATAATGTTGTATCCAACAAAAACACATGGTTTCCCGCTAGTCGTCCAATCACACTTCGATCCCCAAGAGGATTCAGTTATGAACAAGGACTGGTAGCTGAAACCTCATCTCAGTGCATAAATAGAAAGCATGGAAGTTATAGCCGAGGAGACAAAATTGTCAACCCGAGGTACCACGATGTACAGTTTCTTCTTGCAAGCCCATATTGATTCGATCTTGTGTCTTATAGGAGGAAACACGTACAGTATGATAGAAGGATGCACAGATGAAAATCCTTGGATGGGATGGCTAGATGACTCTCCTAATGGTTGTTCACTAATATGAGTATAAATAGATCAGTTCAAGATTTTGTTATGGTCATCGAATGGTTGAGCATAGCTCCATGTTTTGTAATATTTTGATACCAGGGTTGTTCTCTAGTTATGTATGAGACTTGAGACTTTCTCATTAATATAAATCATCTTCTTTCACCATCTTGTTTAAACTGTGATGAAACACTCATGCATGGAGGATCCAGGCGAGGTTTGTAGTCGTATTGTAATGTAGGTTTGATTATAATGTTGTTGTGACTTTTTTAAGTATTATATTTCATTGTCTTGTTTCCTCTTATGCTAAAATGCTCGTGCATGGATGATCCAGACGAGTTTTTGTAGTTGTATTGTAATGGAGGTTTGATTATAATATTGTTATGATATATTTCAGTATCTTAAACTTGAGTTCAAGAGTGCTCTTGTGCCTGAGTTTTTCTTCACCAAGTTGCTTGAAGGTCAGATGATCATGGCATACTTTTCCACCTTTCTCACTAAGTCTTCCTCTTGCTCACCTTTAACCTTAAACCACTAACTGAAGTTAATGAGGACCTTATTTCCCTATGAATTGCTTGTCCAGTTTCTGTGCTAAAACATTCTTGTACTGAGCCTTGTCCATTTGACCTCCACTCATTAATCTACCTCCACAAAAATTTTGATGGGTATTGGGCTTATCCTCTTGCAATATGAGGGTGAATATCAGTGCTAACACTTTCCATCCCCCCTCACTCTAAAATGGACTGGTTATATAGATTCATAGGAGCCCAACCACTCAGGGTAAATTGGGGACTCGGTTGAGAAAATAATGGATCTTGGTAAAGGATGAGTTATCTTCATGGTTATTATTACTCCCAATATAGGATAGAAGGATGCTCGAATCATATCTTGATGAAAATAAGAAAACAAACCAAGAACCATCTAGAAAGTCCTCGAACGATGCCCCTAGATTCATGGGATTCGACAAATATGCATGGTCCCTCCCCTAGAAGGGAAGACAGAGAAACTTGGTCACCCCCCTAACATTGATTCAAGGGTATGGTCACACCCCCAGAGTGGGAAAGGGGGATACCATGGTCAAACAGGTCTAGAAAGACAAGGGGAAAAGTGATATTTAGACCCTCAAATGATGTTTTTCTTCCTCCAACTTCACAAGGGATCATGACATGTGATTCTTTCATGGTAACAAGGTTGCAATACTTAGGAAAGTGCGACACTTTTTCCACGACGTTGTCCCATTACAACCGTGACACTTAGGGTGAGGTGTCAGCAGTACAACACTTAGAAAAGTGAAATGTGACACTTAGCTAGGTGTGAAAAAATGGTGTATAACATATGCCCCCCAAAGTGTGAGATCAGAGAATAAAAAGTGATGGTTGAAACACTTTGTACAATTGGTGTGATCAAGAGACTGAAGTCAGAAGACCTGTTGGAAAATAAAGTAAACACGCATCAATATACATACAACATCCCTGAGGTAGGCATACCCATACTCATAATAATATGTATCAGATCATGATGACCAACCATCCAACTTCCCTAAATGGTCCTTATATGCAAGTGGTGTCACCCCCGCCGCATGTCAATTATGTGGAAACATGTCCCATGCATTCAACTTTGAATGAGAAGGAATCTCTCCCTTCTTTTGATTTAGATATGGTAGTTGACATGGTGATCTATTCGATAGGGATATTATAACCTGGCCTCCTTACCCCTATCACGGCCCTCGACGTGTATTCCTTCCAGAGGGAAGTTTTTTCATCTAGCAAATATCTCTTGGAATCCATGATAGAGAATTGTCCCTTGACATGTATTCCTTCCATAGCATTGTCCTCTTGGAATTCATGATCAAGTAGAGGTCTACAAGCATAGTTCTTTTCCTGTGTCAATATCGTTAAAAAATGAAACAGAGGTTTGGGAATCAAACCCAGAGGTTATGAGCATAGTTATATTCCTGTGTTAAGATCATTAAAAAAATAAATAGCCACCTCTCCCATTAAGTTGATTATTTCATTAGATATAGTACATGAACCTTCCTTTCGTCCACCTTGGACAATTAATATTCTTTCTTCCTCCTTCTCTAGTGAATATTTTCCTATTATTAGCCAACACTTATATTGGATATATAATTGGCAATAGAAGAAGAGTTGGCAGATGAAATGAAGCTTGGGGGTATGTCTCCAGCCCCTGGGCGTCATGCTGGAATTAAGCCCCTAGCTTCTTAAGCTGGGGATAAAGAACCAACCACCCATGGGTATCTCTTGAAACATTTGGACTTTACGTTGGGAAGTTTCAATCATTGTTTATTTTCTAGTTTCAAGCTCGCAAAAAATGAAACCTACCCAAGCATAGTTTTACTTTGTTTTAATCTTGTGTAAAAATGAAACTAATCAATGAGCTTAGTCTTTGTCCTTTCTCGTGATCGTAAATACATGAGAATATGTTACCGAGCCTAGTCTTTGTCCTTTCTTGTCATCGTAAATACATGAGAATATGTTATTGAGCTTAGTCTTTGTTCTTTCTTGTGCTCGTTAATAGATGAGAATAGGTTATCGAGTATACTTTTAAGTCTTTTTTGGACTCGTAAAAGCTATACGAAAAAGAAACTCTTTAAAGTCTCCTTCAAGCTATTTTTAGACACTCTAAACAAGAAAATATTTTTGAGTGAGCCTATTTCCTTTCACATTCATTAAAAGGTTAGAAAGGGCATCTTTCGAGTGATAGTTTACCCCTTTTTCGGTCTCATTAGACTAATTACGAAAAAGGAACACTCTATTCAAGCATGATTAGAATAGTTCTCCTAGATATCATTTTATAATTTTTTGGGCCCTCGAGACTAACTTTACGAAAAATTCCATTATGGATTCTTCTTTATCAAATATTTTCAGACTCTCAAAATATGAAAACACCATTGATTTTTCTTTCCTTGGACTCGTAAAATCTACACAAGGAAGGACCCATCTGGGACCGAGCCCTTCCTTCTTCATTTTTTTTAAACATGTGAAGATGGTACTCATCGAAGATGAGTTAAATGAGCATTTCTTACCCTCCTCGATCTTGCTAAAAAACAAAGAGGTACTCTCCTATCTGGATGGAGGAAAACTTTGAGAAGTGGGTCAAGTCTTTTATTTATGGAAGCTTGATGTCGCCCTTGGACATGGCACTTGTTTGAATCCTGTGTGTTGTCGTAATATTTTGACTCCTTCAGAAGAGAACCCTTAGTTTTCATCACCTTCCATGCGCCATCATACTCTTTCAACTCTTTCGAAGAGATCCATTGGTTGTTGCCACATCATCATACTTGGTCTTTTTGCTTTGTTGAGTCAATGTTGTCAAGTCATTCATTGTGCCACCATATGTTCAAGGGAATTCAACTTCTACATCTTCACCCCTGTGCCAGTTAACCATCATTTGATCCATAACTATTCATCACTATCCTTATCTGTTTTGTCTCGATGATGGGGGATACATCATGGCCCTCCTTCGACGAGTCTATTTGGTCAAATCCCATGACAAGCTCTTTTGGAAAAACAACAACACCACCAGGCTTTCTGAATGGACCCTTCCTAAGACACATTTTTCGAAGGATCTAATGGATGAAATATCTCACATTTGATGTTCCATATTGTTGGGTATGTGTTATATTTGATGGGTGCACGGGGGGGGTTGAAGAGGGGCTACTAGGCCCCCCCTTTGGGGGTTTCAAGGGGGCAATATCCCCCCTACATGAGGGTTTGGGGGCAGCGCCATAGAGAAAAATAAATTGCCTCCGAAAACATGTCGCATGTTTTTCTTTGTTTTCATGTCGCCTCAATTTTTGTGTCCGTTGTTGGGAGTTTTTTCAGCACATGGTTTTTTGTCAATGGTTTCCTATTTTCAGTTAAGGAATTAGGGTTGTTGACTAATAAAGTTCATTGGGTTACGTTTTTGGATGTCGTTGGATCCTATATGTATATTTCATTGTAAATATTGTATCACAACAAATGAATACATAATATGTTGGTTTTCCCGGTTTGGGTTTCCATGGGAAAAGTATCTGTGTAATGTGTGTATTTTCCATTGTATATTTTATATTCTTTAACTAAAAATATGTTTGTAGTAAATAAATGTACAAGGTTAAAATCTACACATATATTCTCGTAAATATTCAACTGCTCGACCTTTAACTTGGTCAGAATGACTTCATTGGAATGTAAGGTTATCCCCAAACCTCCTAAATAAATTCTCTCAAAAACACTTCCTGTAGATCCAACGGCTGAGAGTGACTATGATTTAATATAAAATATATTATTTCTTTGGGCTTGTTCCATCAGGTTTCTCCCTTTTTGCTTAAACTCGTGCCCCTCTTCAGGATTTTCCCGAAGCCCTCTTTTTGAAATCCTGTTGAAAATGCCATTTTCAGACTTTCCAACTGAATCTCAGTTGTTGATTCTTACGGATGAATTAATCTTGATTGTTAATCACCAAACTTATTTTTCACCATGAAAAACATTGAATTTGACCCTCTAAGCCAAATTCGACTCTGCAACCTATAACTTGGTCCCATTAATTAATTCTTTGATTGTTCTGAAGAAATTAACTCAAATCTATCCATAAAATTGGAGCCCAAATTCGTCACATATTGAAATCTGCAACCATGAATTTGTCCAATTCGCGCTATCTCTTGGCCCATACAAGATCAGAGTCGAAACTTGAGCTTTGATACCAATATGTAACATTCCCATCTTAATTAGGGAACATTATTATGCAGAAATACAGATAAGTTCGAAAAAAATTCTACTAAATAAATTCTTATAGCTCACCAACTACAAATTATACTCAAATTTAACCATTTTTAGATACCCATAAATATATGCAATTACAGCATGTTGAAAATGACATGAATGCAGCAAATAAACTCATCTACAACAACACATAAATCATTCACATTTAAAGAGTAAAATGTATAGCATTTAAAATCATAAATTCACTCGGAAAATTGTTGACACCCAACATTTTGGGTAAGTTTGTGCATGCGCATAGAATAGTCGTGTGTGCACTTCAGTTTTGTGCACTCATCAACAGTTGTGTGATGGATGGAATAAGATGTGTGCTCCAATAGAATCTCTACACTACGAACTAAATATTGGAAAGATATTGCATGGACATTGTTATCCCCATTTTCTAGGGATAACTAAGAATATGATGTCTCGAGGCCCTCAAGTTGCAGACATGGAGTATCGGGAGACAAATGACTAATATCATCCACATCCATAGACATATATCCACTTCACCACCACACGTCATGGATTCGTCACAATGGAATTCACCACATCATCTTGCTTCCAGAAGATTATGGGTCTTTCTCCATGAGGTACAATTCAAGTATTGTGGTAAGTGTCATTTTAATACTTGAGGCATTTAACTATGTTTCATTTAAAGCTGCTTTTGATTATAGAACTTGTGCTTGGAAATTATGCACTTTGCCTTGTTTCACCTCGGTGGTTGACATTGTGCCCTAGTAAGTGATCACCCCTGGGAATCAGTTTTCTAATGGGAGGTCCCCTTGATGATTCATTGTATCATTATCGATCATACTCATCACTTTTCACACTTCACCCCTTTTTGTCTCCTTATATTTTGGGATTTTTGGGTGTACTGGCCCAAGAAGGGATTATGCCTCTTTTCATGGGAAGAAGGGGTTGAAGTCCCAGAAGGAATGTAGTTCGAAAAATATAAAATCCAAAACAATAACCTTCCATATGCTTGCCCAAATAGGTATTGAGAACAATGAAATGTTTATCCTAAAAAATTAAATACCTACAAGAAACAATTTCATATTATATAGAAGTCCCACTCGTTGAGGGATTTACACAAGTGTGTTACAACCTTTGATTTACCCCTATGGAACTATGTGTACCTCTCCACACAAGTGACATTGTGGTACCGACCCCCAAGATTTATGTTACCCATTGGGAGTACCCAATTCTTCTATTATTTAATTAAGTAATGGAAAACAAATGGGCTTGGAAAAAGGATGCATTGAAAATGAAGGTGCAGCACACCCTCTACAAAGGCACCCATAAATGAGACAATATGAACCCTTATATGCCATGAACCCCATGCCCAAAATTATTATCCCCCATCCACTTCATCTTCTCTGCATGATTTAAAGAGGGTCCACATAGGAAACACTCCTTGACTTAGGAATGATTCACCCAATAGGTCCCCTTGTCAACCCTCCCATACCTAAACTTGGAAAATTGCATAGGGTCTTTCAGAACTTGTTTAATTTGGTAAGGTAGTTTTGATGCACATGTTTAGGTGTCTCTTGTATTAAATGTGATTTTACTATCCATGATACATTTTACTTGAGATCCTTGGAGGGCACACTTGTTTGTATTTGCAGGACCTTGTTGATGGATGTTTGGGAGGGACAAGCCTAGCTTGGGCCTTCATTAGGGAAGGAATCCCACAGGTTGGATACCATGACCCAAACATTGGGAGAAGCCAGAGATTGAAATTTTCCTTTGGAGGCAAGAGAAGAGACTTTGGACGATGAGACCTAGCCCATCCTAGCACAATGTTTTTCCTTGAAAGGTCAAAATGTCATCTTGGAGGGATTAATGTCACCCTAGGGCTATGGTTTTGATGGTGGTGGTGATATTTGAAGATGGTTTGGAATGATTAATGTAGAATGAAGACACATTGCATGGTGACACATGGCCTTTAGATGCCTAGTGATCCCTTCAACAACTCAATGACTTCCATAAAGTGCCAAAATTCCGCCCTTCTAGGGTGTGACGTCATATTTCTAGGGTTTATTAACAAGCAAATTCAAATTAAATTTGTAAAATAGAAAAATTAAAGGGAGTGGATCCCTTATTTTGTGGTTTACCCTAATTTTATGTGGACAAACAAGTTTTAGAGGTCTTCTATAAATAAAGACCAAAATCAGTTCATTTGATGATAGATCTCTCATTAGAGAAGACTACTTGGCTTACATATGCGCCCTACTTGGGAATTTTTGGACAATCTCTCTCTTGTGAAATATTTTTGGATTCTTTTATGGTATATTGTGGAGCTAAGGTGGTGTGAACCTCCTAGAGACTTGTTCTTTTGCATGTGGAAGTAAATTGCTTGGTAAAGTAGGGTTTTGTTCTTGTTATCTTGTGGAATTGGTAAGAGAAATTTTACACTTGTTGGTATTTTGTTTCACTAGTATTCTTATCTAAACCCTTGGAGGATTATAAGGGAATACACCCTCCAGGTCCCTCTTATTTGCAATTTGATAAGTCATTTCTACAATGTTTCTAGGAGGAGTAAAAGAGCTTACACCCTCCTAGACTTACCTTTGTTAGTTTTACATGATCTAGGGAGTAGAAGGGCCTACACCCCTAGAGATATTGTGGATCCAACTCTTATAACCAAGACTCCATTTACTCAATATATTAAAGGCAATAATCTGAAAATTGCAATGGAGAAACAAAATAGTTGCATTGGATAATGTGTTTTGTTGAGATATTTCAATTGTCTAAAGTTGAATCCATTTTACATGATTTCAGCTTGCTTGAGCCACTAGGGCATATAGCTTAGCCAAGTACATCTTATTGTTGTTATAAATTTATGCTACAACCATTGGGGCTGCAACAAACACATTTAAATTTATTTATCTTACTCATTATTCAACCATCAAAAATTGCTAAGAAGCTACCATAGTAATCTACTAATCATTGTGCATCTTTTGGATGGTTTACTTGTGATTTTTGGAGGTTGAATATTTTTGTTGTATAAATTGTTTGCTACAGCCATAAGGATTCCATGATACTTTGATGATAACTTCATCTAGAAGCCCTAATTCATCGTCAAAGTTCACTCTTAATTATTGGAAAGTTATCTATTGTTTTAGTACTTCATTGTCCAATAATTATTTGGTAATTTTGTTGGTTAAATATGCAGTGACTAACTCTTATTATTTATCATATAAATTATTGTTTAGTTCTGCAATATAGGACAACAAGATTTACTTTCTTTTCCACTTCATTTTTGGGCTTGTACCTCGATTGTTTTTCTTGTCTCGGGCAGGTGTAACACTTTGGTGTAGGTACTCAAGTCCTTAGCAACCATTTAACATCATCAATAATCATTTCCAATCCCTCACACTTCTTCCATCATTGACCTAATGGATTCCTCTCAACATATCTTCATCCTCTGTCTCAATTCCCCTAGGGTCACCTAGGATTCCCCCCTTGAGGTGATCTCATCATCTCTAAAGTGATGAGAGTACCTATCTAAGGTGACAGTGGATAAGTATTCCCATAGTTCTCACCATATTGTGTATTGGGTTGGGAATTTTCCAACCTACATATTGTGCGATAACATTTTGGCGTCATTGTTGGGGAGGATTTTGAATCCTATTTCGTTCCCTAACAACATCTTGGCAAGATTTGATCCCAAAACCTTTACTCGTAGATTTCCTAGCGACTCCACTTGAGGGAAGTTCCCTTTCCCCTTCCTTCCTTGATGAGATAAGGTTCATTTGGTGACTCCATCATCCCAGAATCCTTCTTCCAGAAAGACCCTTCCCCCTAGAAGATTCAAACCTTCCAAAACTTACGAAAGAAGGCCTCCTCTCCATTACCCCATTATCAAACATTTTTTTCACGATAATCCCCAACTTGAACCAATAGTTGGTTCTTGGGAAAAGTACCTCTATAATCCTTTGAACATGGCAGTCATCGATGGATATCCCAATACCATGCCTAAAGAAATCAAAAAGTGGTTGCCAAATTTTGTTGTGAACAATGTAATCACCGCATAATAGCATCTACATGTCATCGGTTGAGACATGAAAAATGAAGGAGTGGAACATGAATATGTTGCAATGAAGTTGCTAGAAACATCTCTCACTGAATATGCCCAAAGGTAGTTTGACGGCTTACCAAATAATCACCTCACCTCACCACTTATGAAGACTTTTCTAAGATATTGAAAAGCAGATGGTCGTTGAAGAAAGATAGAGGAATGATAATGACTCAGTTCAACTAGATAAAGAAAAATGAGAACGAGATAGTTAGTGAGTTTGATACCATATTTGATAAACTACATAGCCAAATCCTTTAGGATTTGTGCCCTACTGCGGCACTTTTCCATCTTCTTATTGTCAATGCCTTTGAAGGGAATTTTGTTTCATCCTAAGGAATATGAAACCTCACACCTTGGAAAAATCTAAAGAGTACAATGCAAACATTGAGGAGAATCTTATGTGCTCCAAGTTCGATCATTTTTAGTATCCTCGTGCCAGAGTAGAACCAAAAGAAAAAACAACTACAAACAGTGCATTGGATCCAATTGCTTTCATATCTTAGAAGTTTGATCAAATGAATACTCAGTTTGTCCAAACTCAAAATCAATTTATGGGTCATTTGACAACTTTTTAAAGGAATCAGTCTGCTCACATGCATCCATTCGTTAGGAAAGAACCCACGGGTTGGAAGGAAAAAACTCAGCAAGAGGAAAAGGCTCCTAAAACACTGAACCCTTTTAGGATGGTGAACATGGAGGAATTACCTTGGTGTTCTCCTTGCCAAAAACCTCATATGGAGGAAGAATGTCCAAGACGAGAAGAAGACTCTCATGATAGCATCAACTTCATGGATAGAATCTTCATCTTTCAGGATGATGGTGATGATGACTCAACAAATATTACATAGGAACATATTGATGAGGCTAGAAAAAGAGGAGCCAAAGAAGGTCGACTCAGAGTGCTTAATTCGTTGAAATACTATCAGTGGAAAGAATTAAAGAAGAGTGAGATCCTGACTTATAAAAGAAGGAATAAAATTCATATCTTACCTCCACAGAACTCATAAAATAAAAACTCATCTCAGCCAACAAAGCAAGCTTCATTTCAGTCAAAGCAAACCGCTCCCCAGCCAACAAAGAAGGCAATCCCACCACCCCCACCTCTAATTCAAGAATTGCTTCCAAAACCAACGTAGGAAGAAGCGATTCAGTTGAATATAGATTTCTTGTCCATGGTTGGAAAAATGACTATGATAGTCCCAATGATAGAAATGTGCAAAATTTGTTCCTTTAGAAGAGAAGTGTTGAAGTTGTTGAAAGTGTCAGCCGAGGCAAAAGATCCTTCGATAATCCTAAACATTGTGTACCTTGGATGGAAAAATGATCCCAACCCTCCCTTTTACCTTTATTTAGGGATGAATAATATTGTCTTGCAAAATTGCATGCATATTATGGGGCCTCAGCAAATGTGATATCCTTAATGGTTAGGAAGAAGCTTGGCCTCAAGACAACTAGACCCTATGGAAATGTTTGTGGTATCAATTCCAACAAGGTCAAGGTTTATGGTCTCATAGAAGATGCATAATTCTATTTGGTATATTTTCCTCACATTATCATCCTCATGAACATAGTGGTTGTTGGGCTCCAGTTTTATCATATTTTCTGCCATACAAATACACTCATCATTACACCTTCTCCCTGCATTTCGTCCATAATATATTCCTAATTACACCATAAACCTCCATTATCTCATGTTATTCATCCTATGTGGTTAATACATAATTTTCCATATTTTTAGTGATTAAAAGGATGATTATACAAAAAAAAATTATGATGGCTTAATCCTATGTTTCTATGTCCGAAAAATATGTTCTCGCACAGGAAGTCATATGGTACCCGCACTGGAGATCATCCAGTTCTCCAAGTCATCTAGTACCAGAAGGTTCTACAGTCAATCGGTACTTGCAAAGTCATCTAGTACCCACACTCCATGTCATCCAGTACTCATCTCGTCCAGTACAAATTCTGCGCTCGTCCGGTACCAATGTTGTGCTAGTCCGGTACCAACATCAACAACCGTTTGATACTAGAAATAGTTCAAAATTTTTAAATGCTTCTAGAATCAAATCGGGGACATGGGTTTTGTCCAGAATGATGTTTACATGTAGAAAAGTGGGACAGAATTCACCCATATCACACGTGTGGACCTCTAGCTCAAGGGGAATGATTCTGCAAAAATTAGCAAAAATCTCAAATTGTCAACTTGTGCCTCGATTTTCGTGCATATGGTACTAAATCTAGAATTTATAAGATATGGGTTTTTTCTAGAATGTGAAATATTGAGTATTACATGGACACTTTTCAAAAATTCGAATTGGTGTAGAAGATATGGGTGGATCTCTAACTCGAAACTGCCTAAATTGATGAAAAAACTGGATTTTTGGGATTTATCCTAAAAATGTAAAATTTGAAATCTGAGCATTGGGATTCGGTCTCATCCACTCCTCAATGATTTTTAATGTATAAATAATCCTCATAGGGCTATGTGAAAGGCCAATTGTCATTATGATCATTCTTTTGTAATGAAGGTTCATGTAATAGAGGAAAATAGTTACGATGCCATTGTTGTAATTTGAGCTTGTATTTCAATAGATGAAAGATGATTGATTTCAGATTTGTGCTGGATCGTTGGGTTTTATCCGAAGTATCTCTAGAAGCAATTTCCATCTTGGGAGGGCCCCTCAAGATTGGTAATGTGTTGCTCATTTATATTTGTTTGTTAGATTTGTTTAATTCATTTATGTATATGTTAGTTTATCTCTGTGTGAGAGATTTTTGTTGCATTGTTAATTGATTCATAGATTAGTTGATGGTTAATGTTCTATTCAGTTTGCTAATTGATTTATGTTAATTTTGTTTATTAGTTAGCTCAGACTTTGATTCTTCTTAGTGTGGCATATCTGCTATAGATGCATTGTGTGGTAAGAAATTGATTTTATTTCTTGCATGACATAACCATAAAACACATGTGATCTCTGATTCCAGTTTAAGGATTTCAAGGTGAATCGAATTAATAAAACAGAGCCACAAACTCTTATTCATTGAAGTGTAAACATAGACCATCATTTGTTGCAAACGATCTAGTTCAATTCAATTACACCACTAGAGTGATAAATGTTATGGAAATGTCTTTTAATTAGAGGATTTGAATGCAATATGAAAGATTAAATTTTATGTGAAAAAACAAACAGAAATAAATCTTGAACTCTTACAGAAATACATATCATAGGATATTCAAAGAATGATATTGATATAACTCCAAAGGTTCCGAATATTAAAAATAAGGATTGTGCAAACATACTATTCAAAACATACTCATAAAACAAAGCATTGATTCTTGACACACATGAAATTATTTTTGAGTTGGAACCGAATAGGAGTTTGAGATGAAGGTTGTGATTATATTTTGTTGAGCATGAATTCAACAACCAACAATCTTTGAAATTGAGTTTGTGAAATTTTACTGTAAATGGATGAGTGATGGAAAGAGTCTTTTGGGTGATTCCATTTGTTTTCTGAAGAGCTTGAGTACTGATGGATTTAAATGAGAAGAGTCATTTCTATATTTTATGGTTTGATGATTTGGTTTATTTTGAATACAACACGATAAGGATTAAAATGCTTGGATTTTGAGAATAAGTTTTTAGTAAGGATTGTTGACTTGTTTTATATCTTGGTACCAGTTTGCACTAGTTTCTGATTTCAGTACTAAAATTTTAATATTGAGTACATTTGATGATTGTTAGATTGGGCTAGTTTGGTATTGTTTGAGATTGATGATTTTGAGTTCCTTGCACTTCAATTTCACATAGCTTCAATCAACAACGGACAGATTAGAGGTCTAACTCGTGAGATATGGCCTTCCCGCGTTGGAACTCTTCCCAAGGTGTTAGTTTATTTCCTGTCATTTGAACTCATTTTCGTTTGCTTGTTTTTTTTATTGCATTTAAATGTGGATCCACTATAGGAAATAATCATTGAAGGACAAAAAACTT
>ML811850.1:115081-126137 GCA_009831015.1 Picea engelmannii | reverse complement strand
TAGGGTGTGACGTCATATTTCTAGGGTTTCTTAATGTGTAAATTCAAATTGAAGTTGTAAAGGGAAAAAATTAAGGGGGATGGCTCCCTTATTTTCTGGTTTACCCTAATTTTATGTGGACAAACAAATTTTAGAGGTATTTTATAAATAAAGACCAAAATCATTTCATTTGATGATAGCTCTCTCATTAGAGAAGACTACTTGGCTGAAATTTGCGCCCTACTTGGGAATTTTTGGACTATCTCTCTCTTGTGCAATATTTTTGGATGCTTGTTATGGTATATTTTGGAGATAAGGTGGTTCGCACCTCTTAGAGACTTGCTATTTTGCATGTGGAAGGAAATTGGTTGGTAAACTAGGGTTTTTTTCTTACTAGCTTGTGGAAATTGAAATAGAATTTTTGCACTTGTTGGTATTTTCTTCTTGTTTAACTAGTATTATTTCCTATACCCTTAGAGGAGTATAAGGGCATACACCCTCCACCAAGGTCCATCTTAGTTTCAATTTTATATGTCATTTCTACAAGGTTGCTAGGAGGAGTAAAAGGGCTTACACCCTCCTAGACTTACCTTTGTTGGTTTTGCATGATCTAGGGAGTAGAAGGGCCTAAACCCCTAGAGATATTGTGGACCCAAACCTTATAACCAATACTCCATTTACTAAATATATTAAAGGCACTAATCTAAAAATTTCATTGGAGAAACAAAATAGTTGTATTGGATAACGTGTTTTGTTGAAATATTTCAATTGTCTAAAGTGGAATCAATTTTACATGATTTTAGCTTGCTTGAGCCACTGGGGCATATAGCTTATCCAAGTACATATTATTGTTGTTATAACTTTATGCTACAGCCATTAGGGCTGCAGAAAACTCATTTAAATTTCTTTCTCTTACTCACTATTCAATCGTCAAAAATTGCTAAGAAACTCCCATAGTATTCTACTAATCATTGTGCATGTTTTGGGTGGTTTACTTGTGATTTTTTGTGGTTGAATCTTGTTGTTGTAGAAACTGTTTTCTACATCCATAAGGCTTCCAAAATTATTTGTTGATAACTTCATCTAGTAACCCTAATTCATTGTCAAAGTTCATGTTTAAATATTGGAAAGTTATCTAATGTTTTAGTACTTTATTGTCCAATAACTATTTGGTAATTTTGATGGTTAAATCTGTAGTAACTAGCTCTTATTCTTCCTGTTATAAATCCTTGTTTACTGCTGCAATATAGGACAGAAATATTTACTTGCTTGTCCACTTCATTTTTGGGCTTGTACCTAGATTGTTTGTCTTGTCTCGGGCAGGTGTAACACTTTGGTGCAGGTACTCAAGTCTTTCAAAACCATTTATCATCATCAAGACTCATTTCCAAGCTCTCACACTTCTTACATCATTGACCTAAGGGGTTCCTCTCAACATCTCTTCATCCTCCATCTCAATTCCCCTAGGGTCACTCGGGATTCCCCTTTAGGTTATCTCATCATCTCTAAAGCAAGGGTTGTACCTATCTAAGGTGACAATTTGTAGGTATTCCCACAGTTCTCACTATCTTGTGGATTGGGTCAAGATTTTCCCAATTTAAAAATTGTGGGATAACATTTTGGCGTCGTTGTCGGGGATGATTTTGAATCCTCTTCCATTCCATAACGACATATTTGCAAGCATTGATCCCAAATACTTTACCCCTATATTTCCTGGCAACTCCACTTGAGGGAATTTTCATTTCCCTTTCCTTCCTTGTTGAGATAAGACTCATCTAGCAACTCCATCATCCCAGAATCCTTCTTTCATAAATACCCTTCCCTGTGGAAGATTCAAACCTTCCAAAACTTACCAAAGAAGGCCTCCTCTCCATTCCCCCTTTATCAAACAACTTTTTCGCTTTCATATCTAACTTGCACTAATGGCTCGTTCTTGGGAAAAGGACATTTATAAACCCTTGAACATGGCAGCCATCATTTGATATCCCAATACCATGCCTAAAGAAATCAGCAAGTGGTTACCAAAGTTTGTTTGGAACAATGTAGTCACCACAGAAAATCATCTACATACCATCAGTTGAGACATGCAAAATGAAGGAGTGGAACATGAATATGTTGCAATGAATTTTCTAGCAACATATCTCACTAAATATTCCCAAAGGTGGCTCAATGGCTTACCACCAGATAATCATATCACCACTTATGAAGACTTTGCTAAGATATTCAAAAGTAGATGGTCATTGAAGAAATATAGAAAAATGTTAATGATTGAGTTCAACCAAATAAAGAAAAAGGAGAACAAGACAGTTAGTGATCTTGATACCAAATTTGATAAACTACATAGCCAAATCTCCCAGGATTTGAACCCTACCGCAACAGCTATTCGTCATCCTTATGTCAATGCCTTTGAAGGGAGTTTTGGTTTCATCCTAAGGGATAAGCAACCTTGCACCTTGGAAGAAGCCAAAGAGTATGGTGCAGACATTGGGGAGAATATTTTGTGCTCCAAGTTCAATATTTTTCAGTATCCTCGTGCCAAAGGAGAACCAAAAGAAAAAACAACTACAAATAGTGCACTGGATCCAATTGCTCTCATAGCTCAGAATCTTGATCAGATGAATACTCAGTTTTTCCGGACTCAAAATAAAGTTATGATTCAATTGAAAACTTTGGAAAGGAATCAGTTTTCTCCCACACATCCATTCTTTAGGAAAGAACCCACGAGTTGGAAGGAAAAACCTCAATAAGAGGCAAAGGCTCTTGAAACACTGAACCATGTTGGGATGGTGAACTTGGAGGAATTACCATGGTGTTCTCCTTGCCAAGAAACTCATCCGAAGGAATAATGTCCAAGATGAGAAGAAGACTCTCCTGACAGCATCAAATTCATGGATACAATCTTCGCCTTTCAGGATGATGGTGATGACGACTCCATAGATATTACACAGGAATGGATTGATAAGGCTCGAAAAAGGGGATCCAAAGGAGGTCGGATCAAATTCCTTAATAAGCTGACTGAATATCAGAGGAAAGAATTAAATAAGAGTGAGATCCTGACTTATGCAAGAAAGAATAAAATTCATATCTTGCCTCCACAAACTTTAGAAAAGAAAAACTAATCTTTGTAATGTCCCTGATCTAGAACCCTTTGTAATTGTACATATAGGTTGGTCAGTTGTTAGTACTAATGGTTTATGTAATGTATATATAGGATGGTTATTCATTGGCACCTGGTTTTGGTTTTACACGCATATGAGTAAGTGCAGGGAGAATGGTTATAAAGACAGGGTCCGCACATTTTGTGTGTTGCGTGCACCTGGGAAAGTGCACACATTGAACTATGTTGCGCGCACTTAGGTAAGTGTGAAGTAATGACCTAGAAGTGAACATAGTTGAGATATGTGTATGTGTGTGTGTGTGTTATTGTATATGTTTTGAGGCCGGAGAGCCTATGTGATTATGAGGCTGGTGAGCCTGGATACAGATAGGCCAGTGCACCTATCCATGTAAATATAATCATGATTATTAATATAATATTACATCAATGCATGCAGAAAGACTCAGAACAAAAGATATGGGTGGCCAACTCTATCGTAAAAAGGGAAAAGGGGGGATATTTTAATAATATTTATGAAAAGTGTAAAGTGGATATGTTTTTAAACTAAGTTTCTGAGGGTATGGAATGGGTCACCAAGTGGCTTAAATATACTTCTAAAGGTGAAAAGTGTCAAGTGGAAGGAATGCAATATATATTGTTCGCCCTACTGTATTTTGGAGGGAATGGAATTATCCATTGTTGGGAATAAAATACATGTTGAAAAATCTCGTGAGAAGAAGGGGGTCGAACGATATGGAAAATCCAATTATTACCTTATATTCACAAAGAAGCTTATAAGGAATTGCGGTGTTGTAATATGAGTTTATTATTGAGGAGACGGGTTCACAGACCATGAGAAATCTCTTTGGGTGAGAGATTGGTTGTTGAGAAGTGGTTTTCAAACCAGGGATCATACTCTCAAGGTGAGAGTATTGTTGAGAATTGTTCCATGGTGCATTGATCATTAGTTGCAGGGCTCGAAGACTTCATGTCTGGCCTATTGATGGTAACCCTGGGAAAGGAAGTGAGGTAGTCGAAGGACTGTTGAGAAGAGAAGGGGAACACTTACTTGGGTATGATAGGTGCATGGGGAATGAGGGACTATGAGCTAGTTGCAGCAGCGGGTACCTAGGACTAAGAAATTATGACAAGAGTCATACCTTAGTGTGTCACTAGAAGTCTTTTTCCCTGGTGGAGTTGAGCCCCAGCTCAAGGGTGACTTGTTGCTGAAAGATTATAAGCAATAGCGTCTATGGATGGGAGGAACATATGATTCAAGGCCACAGTTGGTGGATTTCATAAAAGATAAGTGTTCTTAATGTACTTGTATTGTTTATTGTGTGTTTTTTTATCTATGTTTGACATGGGTTAGTTCTTGTATGTTGTTGCATATAAGTATTTGTTGTTATTTTGTTTAATGATTCTTCCACATGTAATTATGGTGCTTATAGCCTGTATTTGTAGTTGTACATGGATATAACAAATGTGGATAGTATTTCTGATTAAGTTAACCTTGTGATCCATGAGGATCTAGGAATAACCCAAAACTCTGAGAAGTATTATAGGAGACTCAGAGTGGCCTTAGAGAATGGGAAAGGCCAAATTTTGTGAGTCTCTGAATCTCATCCAAAATGGTTCCATGACGAAGATAATGTCGCAAGATTTCCAACGATGCAAATGTTTCATTAAACGGAGCTACATATTGAAAGATATGGCCAGTCAAAGTTTCTGTCGACCAAGCGCAGTCAGCGGGAATGACTCAGCATCCGTACAGCAGAGTTGGATGAGTTAGAATAAACATGTGTCATGCTGACATCAGAATAATGATGTGGCAGCACCAGGACATGCCACCTGTCACTAGATTTTGGACTTTTAGGACATCGACGTGGACCAGTCTCGAAGTGCCACGTGGCAGTCCATATAGCCACGTGGCAGGCCGTATGTGATGTTGCACTATGTACAAGACATGGAAGGAACAGTGGTAGTGACATCAACATGATGTCAGCATGTTGACATGTCCCAATGATAGCATGCCATGTGGCATGCTAATCTAGAATTTTTGGGCCACCAAATAGACCAGTAAAAATGTGTCATGTGGCAACATCCAGGGGCCGCCATGTGGCCCAGTAATAGTCGAAAACATGTCTCATTGACAGGATAACATTTGGGCAAATGATGATCTGACACGTGGCCTATCCATCGTCAAACACTTGGAAACATACAATTGCAACACGTGGCATATGACAGGGCGCCACTAGGTAGGTGACTGGACAGGGGACAGGCCACTAACAGGGCGCCATATGGCCCAATCACAGGGAACTACGTGACCCCCGAAAAATCCCAATGAGGGATGGGACGAGAAAAAATCAAATTAAAAAGGGGTTGATTAGTGGCCAACCCTCAATCCACCAAATGTGGTGGCTACCCCACCAAATCCATCATACCTCCAAACTTGTCATCCACTAAATCTGGTGGTCGTATCCTGATAACACATCAAGGATGTCCCTTCAACTTGGCATGAGGGTTGGCGGGTATGCAAAAGTTGGCATAAATTTGATAGCATGGGTCTTATCCAAGGTTTGGCAAGAAATTTTAAATAGGTCGGGGTTTAAACTATATGGTGGATTGAACTGTAATATAGTTTATCAAACTATATTAAAATAATTGTTATAAAAAAATGTTAAATGGGGGGTCCCCGGGGTTTGACCCCCGGACCTCCCCTAAACAAACCCCAAATTTAACCTATACCAATCGTTCGGGCTACCAAACCTATTGGGATATCTTCCCGAGGTTTTTATTTAAAAATATGACATTTTACCAATCGGAAAAAATGTGCGCCCAATCTGTACCAAATACGGATTTCTATGCAAAGTCCAGTGAATTAAGTGCAGACACGGGCACGCGGATCAAGGAAGAGGTATGGAGGAGGCTTGAAGGTTCCAGAGTCCAATGGAGACGATTTGACAGTCGATTTTTGGCTATTCGACGACGTGAATCCAAGAGTGATGTTCGTTTTGGAAGCAGAGCATCCAATCAGCAGGCTCATTTCTGGAAGAGCCAAATGTAAGCCAATCATTTATGTTGTCATTTTTATTTAAGATTTTGCAGCATATGTATCTTTTTCCACAGATTTGCAACAACAAGGAGGGCTGAAACATGGAAAAAAATTCCTTTGTGATGCACTAAAACTCATCTTTTCAGACTTGCACATAAACCGAGACAGTTGGTGCATGACAGACATTTTGGCCCATGATAGAAATTGGCCAAGTTTGCAGTCAGATGTCTTGAAACTTCAAGACCGATATCATGGCAGATATTGTTCTTGGATCCAAGCAGAGGATCTAAAGATATTGGTGACTTCATTATGACATAAGTCTTCTTTCTTTCTTCTTCTCTTCTTCCACAAAGTTTGTGAAAATTTCCCATGTCATATCCATGTAGAATGCCTCATTCTATGAGAGAAACTTGCAATGCATTGCAACCATTCTTGGCACAAAGAACACCCTCTTGATGTCGTCTTTAGAAGGAGACTGTGGCCATTACAATTGTAAAGGAGAGACATTTATTTAAAGAGGAGAATGAAGCGGTCTAGCTTTGGAGCGAGGCCCGGAGATGTAGCCCACATCGGGTGAACTCTATTATCAAGTGGTGAATCTTCCCTCTTTTTATGTGCTTGTTTATTTCATGTGCTTATAATGCTTTCCACATTCTAAAAATTGATTATTGAATGCATTAAAAAATTATACATGAGATAATAAGTTGAATATCCAAGTTTAATTCAATTTGGATTCAAGCCAGCTAACACTTCAATTCCACCTTATAAAGCAATCTAAATTCAAGTAAAACGGTCTTAAGAACTTGGACTTTAAGGAGTGGCACATAACGAAGTTACAGTTGGTAAAAATGTCACCCTCGTCCCATATCAACTTGTGATTTTGGTTATGAGTTATCAAAAAGACGATTGAGTGGCCAAATACGCAGGATTGTAGCTTGTGTGCATAAAGAGGTTGGAATTTGTGTGTGTGTTTAAGGAAATAGACCCCGCGCACAGTGAAATCAGAAGTGGCACATGAAGCCTAGATGGATGTGTGCACAGTTATGTTGTGTGATTAGTATGTTTGTGCACGTAGTTAGTGAGTTACTTCCGTTGCTTCGGGTTGTTTTAAAAATAGAATGTTTCTTACACTGTTATAAGTTGCATGGAGTGACTCAATCTTGGGTTGAGCACGTTGCTTCAAGTGATACTGCACAAACTTGTGTTAGACTATAATCTGCACAGTGAAACTTCAAAGTAGAATTGCTCAGTAGTATGTTGGGGATGTTACAGTTTGGTTGAATTAGAGCTACATAAGTTGAAGTTGTGTGACACGGCCTGGCCTTGGGTGGTTGGGGACATTACATTATGGTATCAGAGCAATTGGTTCAACAATAGACTTGTGTGGGCTAGAGATTAGCATAAAATAGAAGTGTGCATTACATTTTGGCACTGCATAGTGCAGAGTTTATTTTACACGAAAAACCATTGGTGTGTGGTATAGAGTTTTGATGCACACAAGAACGGTGATGCGTGGGTGTGCACACTAAATTTTAGAATGTTAAACTCATCCAAGAAATTCGAGGGAAGGATTCTAAAAAAATGGTGCAAAGTTTTCAAGTAGTTGTTGCATGAAATCATCTAACAAATATTGATTGTCTACACATTTTGTATAATTATCAGTGATTAGAGTAGGATTGAKTCAGTGAAKAAGGTTAAAAGTGTGGAATATGTGCARAGGACTTATAGTCCTAATGATAAATTTGATATTTGTATGTCAGYTGGGGTGACAATAGTACAGAATCCAAGGAGGAGCGCATGAATTTAATTGAAACCATAAAGGGACTGCAGAAACATGTCTAGAGCTATAAGGATGATAAAGAAAGGCTTATGAGAGCCAAGGAGCAAAAAGATGAATTCAATKTCAAATTGATATAGAGCTTGGAAAKAATAGAAAAGAAAATGGATAAGGAGATAGAAACGAGTAGATCAAGAAGTCACAGATCTCATGATGAGAAAATAAGAGAAGAAAGAAGTGTTGGTAAGCATTCTTTCAAGAAAGCACGTAGTAGTTCAATTCCATCTCATGTGAGAAAGCATAAGAGAAGGATTGGGGTGGACAAGCTACAGGGAGAAAGGAATAAGATCAAGCCTCCTACCTTTGACGGTGAGCACAAAAAGGATGAAGATGCAGAGACCTTGTTGCTAGGTATGAGGAAGTACTTCCAGCTGCATAATTATTCTTCGCAGGCAGAAGGGAGAATTGGTATCTATCATTTAAAAGGAAAGGCATCAATTTTGTGGGATCAGTATGTGCAGGTCCAGCACATTGATGAGAAGAAAGTGACTTGGAGAGAGTTCAATAGATATTTCCAAAAGAAATACTTAACCAAGCGATAATACGATAGTAATATGAAGGAGTTCTTTGAACTCAAGCTGGGGAGCATGACGATAGATGAGTACGAAAGAATATTTTTAGAGCTATTGAAATATGTGCCCTTTATCAAGGATGAACAAGTGAATATTCAAAGGTACCTGAGCGGGTTTCCATCATTTATCAATGAAAATATATAGTATGATGACCCTAAGACGTTGGAAGAAACCATAAGGCAAGCTAAGTGTCTTTATGAGAAAAAAAATGGGAAGACTAACTTTCCAAAAGGCTTGGGAAGATAAGATGAAAAGCAAGGTGGAACAAAGGAAGAAGGGAGTTAAGCCACCATTTTTCATAAATATTGTGTAAGAACAAATGATTCTCCAAGAGCCAGGAATGTCAGAAACGGTGGGATAAAATTCATGGAAACAACCTATGCAGTGTTAGGGTTGTGCAGGAAATCATACGTGTGGAGATTGCCCTTAAAGAGGTGATAAAGAGAGGACTACGCACAGTGTACAGCAAGCTGTGACATTGGAGGACATGGGTAGAAATATGCCAAGAATTTGCACAGTGTTGGATAACAAGTAGGTTGAGTTTCAGTCACACATGATCAAGGTGGAAGGTAATATTAACGACCAACCTAATGTTATTTTAATATACTCATGATCTAGTCATAGTTATTTATATCCTAAGATGGTGGAAATATTCCATCTGTCAAAAATCAAGCTTGGGCAACCTTGGTTGGTTCAGTTAGCTACATGAGAAAAAAGGAAAATTAATGAGTTGGTTAAGGCATGTCCAATGGAGATGAATGGATTGTGCACAAAGGTTGATTTGAATATCATACCTTTGGGTTCGTACGATTTCCTCATTGGTATGGATTGGTTGGATGAGCACCATGTGGTCCTAGATTGTTACAATAAGGAATTTACTTTCCTGTATGAGCAAGGAAATTTGAGATCAGTTCAAGCAATTCCAAGGGTTGTGACTATCAGAGAAATTTCAGCCTTGCAATTGAAGAAAAGCTACAGGAAAGGATGTCAAGTATTCGCAGTGCACATGGAATAGGAACTTAAGGATAAAGTGCTAAGTGTGGAAGATTGTGTAGTGTTGAAAGAGTTTGAGGATGTTTTTAAAGAGATATTGGGATTTCCTCGAAAAAGAGATATTGACTTCTCTATAAATATGATGTCGGGAGAAACACCTATATCCAAGACTCCTTATAGGATGAGCACGCCAGAGTTGAAGGATTTGTAGATGCAACTTGAAGAGATTCTAAAAAAGGGGTATATAAGCCCAAGTGTGTCGTCTTGGGGTGCGTCAGTTTTGTTCGTGAAGAAGAAGGGTCGTACGCTGAGACTTTGTATAGACTTCAGACTATTGAACAAGGTTACAATGAAGAACAAGTATCATTTTCCAAAGATAGATGACCGGTTTGATCAACTGAGACACGTAGATATTTTCCAAGACAGATCTCAGATCTGGATATCACCAGGTGAGAATTAAAGAAGATATTAGTAAGATTGCCTTCAGAACAAGGTATGTTCATTCTGATTTTATGATGGTTCCATTTGGGTTGTCGAATGCACCAGTTGTCTTCATGTGTTTAATGAACGGAGTTTTCAAAAATTACTTGGATAAGTTCGTCGTTGTATTTCTGGATGACATTCTTATTTATTCAAAGTTTAAGGAAGAGCACGAGCAGCACTTGAGGATGGTGTTGCACTGGTTGAAGAAGTAGCAGCCTTATGAAAAGTTGAGAAAGTGTTTATTTTATCAGCGACAAATTCACTATTTGCGTCATATCATTTCAAAGGAAGGAATAGTTGTGGACCCAACGAAGATAAAATACATTGAGGAATGGTCGATGCCAAGAAATGTCATAGAAGTGAGATCATTTATGGGACTTGCAAGGTACTACATAAGGTTTATTGAAGGATTCTCAAATATTTTGCATCAAATCACATCCTTGAAAAAGAAAGGTGTGTGATTTGAGTGGACTCTGGATTGCGCAAGAAGTTTTCATCACTTGAAGAATTTTTTAACAAGTGCACCAATTTTGAGGATCATTTATTTAAATGCAGACTTCATTGTGTGCATGGATACATGCAAGAAAAGACTTGGTGGAGTCATGTTAGGTAGCTAGAGAGGTAGTGGGGGGCCCAGAGGGCTCATAGTGATAGTAGTGGAGGACATTCAATGTAAGGTGGATTAGTTCCACTGTAGTATTAAATAAGGCCCACTATGCTAGTTGTATATAATAAATGGGTAGTTAGATATAATAAATGTAAGACAACTTCTTAAAAGGTTCTGCTTCTAGAAGATTCCTCCTCTAGAATGTTCTAAGGTGATGGTAGCACTATATAAAGGGGTTCAAACAATCTAATGGGACATGAACAGAAGTATTGTATTGTGAGTGGTATCTCAATCAGAGTATGTCCCCTCGAAGAGGAAAGTGAATAGGATAGTCTCCCTTCCATAATAGGATCCATTGTATGGTGTTTCCCTACCCTAAGGGTTTAATATAATAAAGTGGTGGTTTTCTATATTGTTTCATATATCTTATATG